>JAEUYN010001941.1:0-22700 GCA_018257835.1 Euura lappo
CAAGAGCTTGGCCGGGGACTGGACAGGCGCTAAGACGGTCTAAATTATCTCATAGTTTTATGGGCCATCATCATGCGTCAAACAACTTTACGGCAAAAATTCTCAAATTGGTCACCATCCATCTAGAAGACTCACTCAGCCGAGACTAACACGGGTTGAGCAATAGCATAGCTTTGTGACACATAACCTCAAAGTTGTTTTCTCACACCCGGTCGCAAAATGCCACTTTTCATACCTCTTGAGGATTCATTTTTGCCCGCTTATTCGAGCCGGTCAAAAAAAGGTCACTTTAGGCCCGCTTAATAGGTAAAAAAAAACGCAGAAATCGTGCATGTGTTACAAAAAATAGTTCTTTGCGCCCTTGATACACAATGTACTAAATTCTACACTCTGCCACAGCTCGAGCCCGGGTTGGGTCTGTGACAAGAAGGTTCCTGACCGGGCGCTGGTCGGGTACTGGTTCTGCAATTTTTCCAAATTCTTGTATTCAAGTTCCTAGTCGGACATGACTATCCTTGTCATGTTGAGTAATTGTAATTTGTGATTGTGATGTAATTGTGTGAGTAATTGTAACTTGTAATTTTCCGTCAAAAAAAATCCAAGTTCGTGTGATTGCTCACGGTTGACGATAGTTTTTCGGCGTCCCATTGCACCTCGAAAGATATATCTGTATGTAAATCAGTCACTAATGACATACAGACGAAAATGAGATTATACCTAAAAGATAGTTTTGAAACCTGGTGAAATAAAATAAACTACCTTAACAAGTTCTGTAGTAATAAGGAATGATTGGATTGGGATGGATACCGGTCATTAGTCGATCACCGAAGTTAAGCACTAATCGCCACGGTCAGCACTTGGATGGTGACCCATCCCTAACTGTCGAGTGTATCGAACCCGTCTGAAATCAATTTTTTTTTTTTTTTACTTTTTTTTTTGCCTACATTCCAATTAATGTACGCCTAGAACCACAATTTAGCATAGGAAAGTCAGACAAGTTGTTTTTGGCATAATTATCAAGGATTTTTCCTGGAAAAAGGGAAGCCTGGCCAGGTCATGGCCAGCCGTGCGTGACGCTTCTGGTCGGATCCTGGTCGGACGTCCCGACCAGCACCCGACTAAAACCAGGGCTTCCCGGCTAGCCCCCGACCAGTTCCCCAGTTCGATTTCCACACGGGTTTTGGAAAGTAAGTATTATTTAAAGCATTATTAAACAGGATGCAATAGCATGTGATCATTTTACGGGGTAGATGCTTCAAGACTATATTAGGAATATTGTCGTACCCTGCTGATTTTTTGTTATTCAATTTTTTGAATATTACAACTAAATCTGATTCTGAGGTGAAATAATTTGGCGTCTCTTCGCATCTGGGGTTTATCGCGGAGTTTTGGTCTGAGAAAGACATTACTGTCTTACCGTTCCGCTCCTCGCTTCGTATTTCGTTTTTCAACTCAGAAATTTTGTTTTCTATCAAATTTGTCAGCTGATTTTTTCCTAGGTTGGTGTTTTGGACATTAGTGGCCGCGAAGTGCGCTCCAATCACGTTAAGCTTGTCGGACTGATTAGTAATAATAAAGTGACCATTATTATCTTTGTCTGTTGTTTCAATCGGTATCTCTGAATCTATTAATAGGTGCCTTTTTTCATTCGGGATTGCAAGAGTTGGAATTGGAACACTGTCTCGCCGCCTGAATAAGCTATTGATCTGGGGGAACATTTTATCTTGTTTGTTAATTGAGATGCCCCTGATTTTTTTTTCCCAGAAGCCGTTTACGGATTTTTTCAGTTTTTCGTTAATCTTATCTCTAGTTTTCTTTACAAGGTCTTTCAGAATATTCAATTTGACAATGTTTCCCCTTGGATTGCACTTGTGTAGTTTATTGATTTGGGTTATAAGGTAAGTTTTGTGTTTGAACAAATTTTTTATTTCTTGCGTAGTATAAGCTGTCAGAGTATTTTTAGGCTTAGATTTTGGCACTTTTTTATTTATTGCATCTACGGTAATTTCGTTTAGCTTATTCAGGAAGGAGTCAATTTCCTCGTTGGACAAGTTCCTATTGGCAGGAATGTTCAGTTCGGCTGTATTACTGATATGTTTTTGAAACGAATCCCAGTTTGTTTTGGCGAAATTCAGCCGGGTACTGTTTGGTTTTCTCTCCATAATGAACGGAAGATTGCACAGGAAGGAAACGGAAATTTTTAACGCATTATGGTCACTGTCGTATGGAAGTGATTCCATTTTTAGATCATCTTTTATATTGTGAAATTTCAGTCTTCGGTCAGCTAAACAGACGTCTAAGAATGAGTTTCCCCTGGGAAACGAAGGTAACAAAGAGCAAAATAACTTCGCTCTCAGAGTTATCTCATTCTCATGAATCCATTTTTTCAGCGCCGTTCCTCTCGGATTGTTCGTTTCATTTAACCAATCGGTATGCTTCGCATTCAGATCTCCTGCCAGTATGTACAAATTCCCCGGCTCATGCAATCTCAATTCATTACAAAGATGTTTTAATTCAAGGATGAATTCAGGCTTGTGATTTCCAGCCGCGTAGGCAGATATTATAAAAAGGTTGTAGTTTTGGTTTATTTTCAATTTGATAATGGATGCTTCCAGCACTTTAGCTCGAATCAGGCACGCTGGGTTAATTTCTTGAAATTGAAATTCGTTTTTAACTAATATTGCTGTGCCGCCACCCTGTATAGAATTCGGTCGGTCTTTCCTTATAAATGTATAATTTTCTATCGCTATTTTAAACTTACTGCTCAACTTCGTTTCACCTAGTAGGACGAAATCGGGGTTGTGCGTCTCTATTAATTCTTTCAGATTTAATCTTCGCTGTATTGATATGATTGAGTTAACGTTAATCGATATAATGTCAAGTTGTTTGCACTGTATATTGTTTTCATTCATGACCAATTATGGGTTTTACGAGATCATTGAATAATTTGAATAATTTTTCTATACTTTGCGCGTTCTGGTTCACTGAGTCCTGAATTTTCCGAAGCTGAGCGTTGAGTCCACTGTCATTATCTGTCCCTTGTGTTCTAGGAGAAGGTCCTTGACTGTCTTTTCGATTTTCTGCGCTCATCTCTGTATTTGAGCTACTGGAAGTGGCTGGTTGACTGTCGATATTTGTGTTGTTTGCCGCTACTGAGCTGTAGGCAACCCCTGGATTGACACTTTTCGCAATTTTTTCGACTTTTGCTCTCCTGCTGTCGTTTTCCTCTTCCAGTTTTTTCTTTATTTTTTTACCGTATTCTACAAGCTTTGGACAGCCACGGTAGGACGCCGGGTGCCCGAAGTTTTGACAGTGCACGCAGAAGATCAAGGATTTATCCGCTAATCCTTCCGACGTTTGAATTTTACATTCCCCCGGTTCGTGTGTTTCGTTGCATTTAACGCACCTGAACTCTAAATTACAGTTTTTCGCCACGTGGCCTATTCTTTGACATCTTTTGCACTGAATTTTGTCGTTTTTCTTCAGCGTTTCCCAGCTCACGGACTGATGTAAGATCTTCTTTATGTTGACGAGTTTTGTGATGGAACTGTTCGCAGATACTTTAACCAAGAACATCGGAAGTACTCGATTTAGTTTTTTTGCGTTTAACGTCGTGAAGTTTGACACATCTAGGAATTCCAGGTCTTCCTCCCTTAAAGCTTTTAGTTCTTCTAGAATATCGGAGGCTGCGAAACCCCCGTCGATGCCTTTGAGGACGAATGTTTTAGTTTTTTCTTCACTTGGTGTAAACGTAAAAAAGTCTAATTTTCTCTCCCTCATCTTCTCACAAGTTTGTTTGTACTCGCTTAAGGTCTCTACAAAAATGATATGCTTGTTGTGTCTTACTCGTTTTATTTGGTGGTTGTTGCTCCCCATCGTACCGGACATGAAGTTTGCGATTACTAACGCTGATTGATTCAGTGCAATGATTGGAGGTGGTTTGAATTTTTTTTTCTGTCTTTGATCCGGTGTGTTGTCATCGTCATTCGTCTGGTGGTCCAAAGGTTGCGTTGTCGAATTGCGTGTCTCGCCTGGGTGGCGATCGTCTGTGTGCCTCGCGGCTCCCGATGATGGCTTGCGGTCTTGAGATAGCGCTGGCCAGGTGTTTGATGACAAACTCGCTGGAATTTGGTTTTTGCTGGTATTTATGTTAGATTCCTCTATCATGCCAGCTCTGTTTGCGGCCGACGTGGCTGACTCGCCTGCGATCGAATTGCTTTTCCAGTCGGATATTATTGCCGCTAAACTCTCGTTGGTTTTTTTCAGATCTTCGATCTCCTGTAGGGCTCTGTCCAGTTTCTTCTGCAGATGCGTTATTCTCATCACTCGCCGACTGCGTGGCATGGTGATGCTTAGTTATATTAGTATCTTGTGATACCTCTGCCGTTGGATTCATGTCAGCTTCTGTCCCTGGGTCTTGTTTTTTGTGTACTGGGGACACTAGAGTTAGGGGCTGTTGTTTAGTTAGATCCACCACTAATTCTGATCCTTGCTTGTCATTGGGGTTTTGTTTTTTTCTAGTAACTAGGTTCAGTTGAGGTGAGTACCTTACGTTCTTAGCGCGCTTTTCTGGCGGCGCCTTTTTATTTCCGAACGGTTGGAGCGAGCGCGGTGCAATCCCCTGTTTAGGTGTTATATCTTTGGTCAATGTAGCGTCGGTTTGCGACTTGTCAGTATCAACTTCTACTGTATTGTCAATATCTGAGGGCGATATTGCTTCGGCTGATAGGTCTGCGATTTTTCGTTTAGCAGCTCCGATGGGTTTGTATCGCTGCGGAGCGACCTTCATCGGTTTTTTTTGCACCTTGTGCATCTGAGGTAGGGGGGTGGGACCCCCGTTTTCAACTTTTTCACTAATAGTTGGCCTATCAAAACTTTTCCTAACAATATGAACGCCCGTACTGATCACACTATCGTCTGTTATGATTTTGCTATTTGACGCTCGCTAATCTAAGCATGTCCTAATCACTAGGCAGCTAGAAGTCAACTGAGGCCACTGCTGCTGTTTTGTATTGAATGATAATTCCCCGCAGATAATGTACCATTTTGAGCAGCACTTGAAAAAAAAAAGAATCGCAGCCGGTGGGACTCGAAGCTACGCTTCTGGAGGGAATCTGATTTCGAGTCAGATGCCTTAACCACGCGGCCACTGCTGCTGTTTTTTATTGAATGATAATTCTCCGCACATAATGTACCATTTTGCACACGATGTGGAATAAAAAAAAGAATCGCAGCCGGTGGGACTCGAAGCTACGCTTCTAGAGGGAATCTGATTTCGAGTCAGATGCCTTAACCACGCGGCCACTGCTGCTGTTTTTTATTGAATGGTAATTCCCCGCAGATAATGTACCGTTTTGAGCAGCACTTGAAAAAAAAAAAAGAATCGCAGCCGGTGGGACTCGATGCTACGCTTCTAGAGGGAATCTGATTTCGAGTCAGATGCCTTAACCACGCGGCCACGGCTGCTGTTTTTTATTGAATGATAATTCCCCGCGCATAATGTAACATTTTGAGCAGGACTTGAAAAAAAAAAAAGAATCGCAGCCGGTGGGACTGGAACTTACGCTCTCAGAGGGAATCTGATTTCGAGTCAGATGCCTTAACCACGCGGCCACGGCTGCTGTTTTTTATTGAATGATAAGTCCCCGCACATAATGTACCATTTTGCACACGATGTGGAATAAAAACGAATCGCAGCCGGTGGGACTCGAAGCTACGCTTCTAGAGGGAATCTGATTTAGTTTATTTAGTTTTAGTTTAGTTTATTATAACCCATGGGACAAGTCCCCTAGGGTGATACAGAAAAGGTACAAAATGGGTACTAACAAATAAAGAAAGAAATGAAATAAAAAGAAAATGCAGATCGAAAATAATACAAAATAACTCAAATAAATCACTTAAGATAATAAAAAAAGCAGAAATAACAAAATTATAAAAGCGACTCGAACGCTCGCCGCTCCAGCTTGAGCAGGTGGGCATAAAGCCTAGACCGAAACGCAGGTAAGGATTTGGCGGACACAACCTCAAAAGGAAGAGAGTTCCACAGGTAACAGGCGGTCACAATAAAGGAGCCCTGAAATCTCGAGGTCCGATACCTGGGGATGCAAAGCAAGTGAGGCTTAGACGAAGCCTTAGTAACCCGGTTGGATACCACGTGCTGAAACTGGAGCGACTGCGCAAGGTAAGGAGGACGACCGCTAGAGAGAGTGTTAAAAAGAAGGCAACCAATAATATAAAGGCGGCGGTTGCTCTGCGATAGCCAGTTTAACGCAAGCCGGTAGGGGGTGATGTGTGCATCGCGTCTAACATCAAGCACAAAACGCACGCACACATTTTCTAAACGCTGGAGCTTAATATCGAGCGCACCGGGCAAATCATTGTAGACTGCACAACAATAATCGAAGTGAGGAAATATAAGGGCAGTTACAAGCCACTTGCGAAGCGAGGGCGAGAACAAGTCCTTGCTAGTTTTAAGCTGATGAAGTATCATGCTGACTTTATTGGAAATGCTGGTGACATGTTCTTTCCAGCCAAGATTAGAATTCAATGTGACCCCGAGATCACGCGCACTGGAAGTTAACTGGATGACGGACCCGTTTACTTCGATGGAGGGTAAGGAAGAAACATCAACTCGATTTAGAAGCTGGGCGTTACCGACTAGCAAGGCCTTAGTTTTGTTGAGGTTCAACGCCAAGGAGTTCTCCTCGGCCCAGGACGCAATTGCCCTGACATCCTCAGAGATCTGCCTTAATCCATCCTCCAATGCGGTTGGAGCGACAGACAAGTAAATTTGTAGGTCATCCGCATAAAAAAGGTGACGTGCATTACTAATGGAAAGAGGGAGATCGTTCACGAAGATGGTAAAGAGGAGAGGACCGAGGACCGAGCCTTGAGGGACCCCAGAGGCCACTTGAACCCAAGACGAAAGAGCGCCGTGCGCACCGCGAACTGCCTGCTCGCGTCCAGAAAGGTAGGAGAGAAACCAGCTGCAGACAGAGGCGGAGCATCCCATCGACCTCAGCTTGCGTAACAGAAGGTCATGCCGCACCATATCGAACGCCTTGGAGAAGTCAAACAGTACCAGTACGGTGATCAAACGATTGTCCATCGCCAGCCTAATATCGTCAGTGAGCTTTAAGAGCGCTGTCTGAGTACTGAAGCCCCTGCGGAAACCGGATTGAAAGTTGTCAAGGAGTCGATTTTCCTCCAGATACTCGGAAAGCTGACGATGAACAATGCGTTTAAGAATTTTAGATACCGTACAAAGAATGGATATGGGACGGAAGTCACCGAGTACGGTGGGACGCCTAGCCTTGGGAATAGGTTGTATCAGGGCCTTTTTCCAGTCAGATGGAAAGACCGTAAGAGAAAGCGAGGAGTTGAACAGTTCGAGCAGAAAAGGGAAAATGGCTGGTAATGCAAGCCGTAGCACACTCAATGAAATTTGGTCGTAACCCTGTGAGTCTGACTTGGAAAAGGAGAAGGACTTGAGCAGACAGTCCGGGGTGATGTGCATAAAGTAGAAGAGACTAGAATCAAAACTAGCAGGCGAAACAGTAAGCTCATCTGGGGCATGAGGATGAGGGTTGCATGTGGTGATAGCAAAGAAGTCGCTGAACATGTCAGGCGTGAGAGAAGGAGGAACAGGATTGCAGCGCGCCTTCGTTAACCCAAGGCGGCGAAATTCGCGCCAAATAGAACCGCTGTCGTGCAAAGCCGAGAACCGATTCTCGAAAAATGTTGCTTTAGCAGTACGGATTAAGTCCTGCACCTCGTTACGAAGGACTTTATATTCAGCGTAGCGCTCTGGACATTTTGTTCTGCGGAAGACCTTAAACCTCTCATTCCTACGTCGCATGAGTAGCTTGACATCTGAGCTGACAAGGGGAGGGCCAACTTAGTAGGTTGCCGATTCGGTTCTTCTTTGGTACACGTGAAGGTTGACGTCACAGGTATAACAGGTGCAAATAACAAGGTGCGACGCTCAGCCGTTCCCGAGAAATAAATTTATGGAAATTTCCCTGCCTTTATCTACCTTCCACGTTAACGGCGCAACAGCGAGCGGCGTGGCGCAGCGGCAGCGGCTTCGCTTCATAAGCGCGCGGTCGCTGGATCGAATCCCGCCGCGGATTCTTTTTTTTTTTTTTTTCCTCCTTCAAATCAATCAAAAAATCATATATAATTTAATATTAATTTGTGTCTTCACAAATGTTTATTTTGGAAATAATTTGAACACCTTATTTTGTAACAGGAAAAGGATTCTGAAAAAACTGTACAGGAGGTTGAAAAATGAATACTTTTATTCCCAGTATTGTATATAAGTATTCGGTAAACTTTTTTTTTTATTCAATATCTTCATCTTCGAGGGACGAAGGACTGCACGAAGTAGGGTGATACAGGTCGTAGAAACACGGGAAACAGTAATTCTTGCGGCATCTTGCGCACGTGATGAATGCCGTATTTTCGCACTCGCAGGGTTTTTGTAGAACATCTACCGCAAAACAGACTTGGTTCACGTTCATGAACGATGTCCTGTCGTCGCACAATTTGGCACGGAAGTGATGAAAGGAACGAACGGTGCCTTATATACGTATAAAAGTACACGTATTTGTGAAGACACAAATTAATATTAAATTATATATGATTTTTTGATTGATTTGAAGGAGGAAAAAAAAAAAAAAAAGAATCCGCGGCGGGATTCGATCCAGCGACCGCGCGCTTATGAAGCGAAGCCGCTGCCGCTGCGCCACGCCGCTCGCTGTTGCGCCGTTAACGTGGAAGGTAGATAAAGGCAGGGAAATTTCCATGAATTTATTTCTCGGAAACGGCTGAGCGTCGCACCTTGTTATTTGCACCTGTTATACCTGTGACGTCAACCTTCACGTGTACCAAAGAAGAACCGAATCGGCAACCTACTAAGTTGGCCCTCCCCTTGTGAGCCAAGGCGCAGGGGGGCGACGGACGCACCTAGTTAGGATAGGAGCATGCGCATTCAAGCAGGTAAGTATATGCTCGTTGAACAAACCGAGTTTATAATCTAAAGACACGGATTCCGAAAAGATAGGATCCCAGTTCAGCAACGAAAGATCACGTAAGAATGCTTCTGAATCGATAGACTTGATGTCGCGAAATATGAAGGTGTTGGGAGCCGGAGGAGGAACCCTGAGCCTGTAAGTAATGAAGATGCGCTCATGGCCGGAAAGGAATGGAATGCCAGACTGGCCACTAGAGACTAGTTTGTCAGGATCGTCAACAAAATAAAGATCAAGCCAGGTATGCGAGTTCGAGGTGTGATGAGTTGGATGAAATGGCACAATGAAGAGGTTGTTACACACCGCGAAGTCGAAGATATGACGGGCATCAGAAGAACTGGAGCAGAGGTCCGAATTAAAATCTCCTACTATGATTAAGTTGGTGTAAGAAGAAGATTGCGAAAGAAATAACTCCTCGAACTCGCATAGATGACCAATTTTGGGAGGACGATACACAACAGCAAATAAAATTTTTGCAGCATTAGGAACAGATATCTCGAGCATGAGAAACTCGGGCTTAGCACAATAAAGATTATCCGACGAAGCAATAACGCGAGCTTGAATGCTGTAGTGAATAAACACAGCAACTCCCCCACCACCCTTGCCCAATCTGTCACAGCGAAAGAGGATATAATCCTTGAGAGCAACCGTAGAGTCAGAGATATTTTCCTTAAGAAATGTTTCAGTTAAGGCAATGATGTGGTGTGAGGAGGTAGCGGCAAAGTAGCGAAATTCGTCCAGATGTGCTACAAGCGATTGCACGTTAGTGTGGCAAACGGAGAGATGGTCTAGATGATCAGCAGGCGCAGCAGAAGACGACGAAGCACGGACGCGGCTACCAGGAGGCAGCGAGGAGGTAACGGTAGCGGCAGGAACGGAACCGGATGGTCAGTCAGATGCAGGAGGAAGATCATCAACACTATTAATCAGAATAGGGTCAGATCCTTCGTCCTTTTTAAGAAAGATACTGCCGCGTTTGACCCAGGCGAATCGGTAGCCATGGGCGCGGGCGAACTGCTGGGTTTGTTTGAGTAGACCCCTCTCGTCGGAGGAAAGCGACTCGTTGATGAAGACCTCGGTGTTAGGGAGAGCAGGCTCTACCTCAGCAGCCTTCAGTTGTCCCTTGGTGCGTTTCATTTCCAGCCAGTAAGAACGCATGCGAGCAGTCGTAAAACGTATGATGAGGGTCCGAGGAAGATCGTCGCGGCCAGGGAAGCGGAAAACATCGTCGACGTCGGCTGCAGCACAGGTGACACCAAGGGCAGCGGCCAAGCGTGCCACGAGACCAAGCAGGGGGACGCCGTGGATGTCAGGTAGCCTAGAAACTCGCAGCTCGTAATCCCTCCGCTGCCTTTCCAAACGGGTCAACCGTGAAGCAGCGACAGCTATATGGCGGCTACTCCCCCGGGATGCAGTAAGGTCACGTTGAAGCGCAAGAACGGTGCTGGACAGATCATCGACGCGAGACTCCACAGTGTCGGTTCTCTGCTCAAGACCGAGGCAGCGGGCCTCAAGCAGTTCGTTGGCCGTCCGGAGCTCACCTACCTTCACAACAAGCTCACGAGATGAAGCAACCAAATCTCCTAAGGTTGCGGTACAGCGATTTAGTTCAGTGTGGACTGCTGGTAAGCTCTTGAGCTGGGAGGAAATAGCAGAAAGATCGCGAGACAGAGAGGCAAGAGAAACAGCATCGGGGGTAGTGTACGACTCGCAGTGTAGATCAGCACCTGGCATGGAGGAAAAGGCCTCAGGAGGCTGAGAGCCGAGCGTAGAAGGAAGTACAGGCGCCCGGAAAGCGAATCTCGGTGCCGACACACGGTAGTCCTGATGGCCTTCCCTCGGCAATGTGGCAGCATTTAGCCGGCCGAAAGGGTTGTAGACATCGGTCGACTCCGAGGTGTTGCCCTGCTGGAAGTGAAAAGATAGAAAGAGATAGACCATTTGTGGATAGAAAGGGATAGACATTTTCTATCCCCGGCAAGTATACGATCTGCACACCTCTATCCATCCGCATCCGCCAGGATGAGTGGAAAGATAGAAAATGATAAGCAGTCTCTATCCCAGCCAAACTCTGAGAAGCTATCACTTTCTATCAATTAGTTCAATCTTTACTTTAGTGCTTTTCTTTTTATATCAACAAGCCTATTCCTCATGTTTTACCGAGTTTATCTTTTTCAATCCTAAGGTGGATGATTGGGCTCACCAAGTTCGTATCCTTCTTTATCCACATTAATGTATCCATTGCTATCCACAAAGCATCTCCGATAGTCTATCCATTTGAATACCTCCTTGAATCTTTTATTTGTGGCAACCATTTTTGTTGTTGCTTGTTGAAAAAAAAAAAAAAAACTAACAACAATATTGTTGATGCATTTAGACGGTGTAATGATCGCGGTTAACTGAAATATTTTTTACAAATTTCATCGTCCGGTCGGGGGTTCGAACCCTCGACGGCCAGATTTCCAGTCGAACACCATAGCGCTGTGCTACGCTCTCGTCTTGTTATTCGTGTTCACTTATTCTATATAAACTATGTCGTGGGATGGAGACTTCAAACTCATAGAATGTCCACGGAATATTTTGAATCCTCGATTTTCTATCCAGTCTTATCCACACTCTATCCATGTGAATCTTTTTCAATGTCAATTGGAATTTTAACTCGGGCCTATCCATTCCTATCCCCGTTTTCTTATCCAGTCCTATCCACACTATCCATGTGAATCTTTTTCAATGTCAATTGGAATTTTAACTCGGGCCTATCCATTCCTATCCCCGTTTTCTTATCCAGTCCTATCCACACTCTATCCATATGAATCTCTTTCAATGTCAATTGGAATTTGATCTCGGGCCTATCCATTCCGATCTCCGTTTTCTTATCCCGTCCTATCCACACTCTATCTATGTGAATCTCTTTCAATGTCAATTGGAATTTGAACTCGGGCCTATCCATTCCTATCCAATCTACCCATGTGAATCTCTTTCAATGTCAATATTCATTCGGCTTCAGATTTTTGTATATATTGCAGCTATCCATATCTGAGTCTAACACCGCATATACCAATGTGGATCTCATTCTATCCCATACCTCGCCAGATCTTGGATTGTGATTCAAAATTCTATATGGGGTAGTCCAAATGAAAGTGAACAGAGTTTGACCCCGACCCTCGCCGAATTAGGCGCCGATTTTTTTCCGTATTCTACTCCGTAAAATAGATTTTTCTTAGATTTTTTAGACCCATGGCTCGGTCGCGGCGATTTTTTCAAGTTTTTCCATCAATCTAACGCAACTCTGAAGTCTTACATTTTATCGCAAATTCACAGAGGAAAAAAAGTTTAGTTTTCTTTTGATCTTCACAAAAATATTTTTTCACGAATTTTCAGTGCATGCTAAATCGTCGATTTCGACGAAAAACGCACAAAAATTGAGTTATCTCGGAAAACCCGTTTTAAAAATATTTTTTAATTTTTTGTCAATTTTCTTTGGTCAAAAACACACAACTTTTGTATGAAACATATTTTGGGCACGGCCTTCATTCGGGAGCTACGCCTTGTTTTATGTGATAATATCAGTAAAGTACGTAAATCAATTTTTGTTCAATATTTCGTATAAATCACTCGAGGTCAAACCGTGAGTTTTGAATGTGGTCAAAAATTTTCTTGAACATAAAATAGAACATTGAAAATCATAATTGAAATAGTACGTTGTGTATCAAGGGTACAAAGTACTATTTTTCGAGTGTACTGCAATCACACTCGCCAAAATAGAGTTGCGCCCGTGATGCACACGATTTTTTTCTCAACACCTGGTCTGCAGAAATGCCTCTTTTCAGACCGAGTGCGCGGGCGCAAAACAGCACTTTGCGCCCGAGGGCCGAAAAGATCTGTTTTGCGCCCGCTCAAGAGGTATGAAATAGTACATTGTGTATCAAGGGCGCAAAACACTATTTTTCGAGTGTGAAATTTGCAGTACGAGCCGAAGGCGAGTGTACTGCAATCACACTCGTCAAAATAGCCTTGCGCCCGTGTTGCACACAATTTTTTTCTCAACACCTGGTCTGCAAAAATACCTCTTTTCAGACCGAGTGAGCGGGCGCAAAACGGAACTTTGCGCCCGAGGGCCGAAAAGATCTGTTTTGCGCCCGCTCAAGAGGTATGAAAAGTGGCATTTTGCGACCGGTGTAAGAAAAGAAAGTGAAGTACACATGCAAATCCAACTGTCACGGGTTTCATCTACGTGCCAAAGCTGAAATTCTATCGGATAAAAAGATTTAAATTGATTCCCTACCGTAAAGTCGACACTAACCACGATTAGTGAACGTCATAAGTAATCACTGTAAGACCACTGATCTTGGGCTAATCAGAAAACGAATGAAACAAATTATTATAGAGATTTCAGGATACTAAAGTGTTTTGACTCTTGGAACATTGAGTTTGTAAACACTCAATCGTGTGTCGAAGTTGATGACGAATAAAGTGATTTTGATTTTAGGTATGGAACACACAATTTGGGGTCGAATCCGCCTAAAGTAATTTATACGGAAAATTAAAAAAAAATTTATTCACGTACTTTACTGATATTATCACATAAAACAAGGCGTAGCTCCCAAACGAAAGCCGTGCCCAAAATATGTTTTATACAAAAGTGGTGTGTTTTTGACCAAAGAAAAATGACAAAAAATTTCAAAATTTTTGAAAACGGGTTTTCCGAGATAACTCAATTTTTGTGCTTTTTTCATCGAAATCAACGATTTAGTTTGCTCTGAAAATTCGTGAATAAATATTTTTGTAAAGATCAAAAGAAAACTGAACTTTTTCTCCTTTATGACTTTGCGATAAAATGTAAGATTTCAGAGTTACATTAGGTTAATGCAAAAACTCTGAAAAATCGCCGTGACCGAACGATGAGTCTAAAAAATCTAAGAAAAATCGGCAAGTGTACCTGTTGTAGAGTAGAATACGGAAAAAAATTGGCGACCAATTCGGTGAGGGTCGGGGTCAAACTCTGTTCACATTCATTTGGACTACCCCACATGTATTATGTATAGGGGAAAAGTTGGTAGAAATAAGTATATAGTTCTCAGGCGATGGAACTGAGTTAATGATATGTATTTTTGCAATATTACATATACATAAATAGCCAGTAATATTATATAAACATATGAAACTAAACGAAATAAAATAAAATATGTGATGAATGCTCTCCCTCGAATTGCACACCCGGCTGCTTTTGATGAAACAAGTTTCACATCTTTGACTCAAAAATTATGTTGATATGATAATTGCATGTTGCGTGTCTCATGCACTTCTGTATTATTAATTAAAAGATTTATTACTCTAAAATTAAGTGATGTTTGTGATATATTAAGTGATGTAAAGACATGTTCCGATTCTCTTCCCTGACGTTTGATCTGTCTGTCTGCAAAGTACTTATATTATTCTATTTCATAATAATCTAATTTTTTCGATGAAATAATAGCGTTTTTGGTTTGAATTTTTTTTATTTTTTGGTCTTTGACTTGAAAAAATTTTCGCATTGTAGCATAACTTTATTACTTAATATTTTTCATACAATTTATACATAATGTTATATAAAGTATGATTGCATGATGCGGGTTTTCTTATCATTATATAAAAGTTCAGTACAAATATTGAGCTCTTCATGAGCTCTTCATGTTCGTATACAGCTTTCGTTAGTTTTGTACCAGTATCGTCCTGTGTATAGAAAAAATTATATTTGATATTTCCATGAATTGTTACTGCATTGAAATACTTAATCATTCTGAATATTCAAATTTTATTCTACCTACGAATCCTCAGTCGTCTGTTCTGCAGAGTCTTCTGTATTAATGAATATATCGTCCGACGTATCTATCTCTTCGACGTATCCGTCTACATATTTGATAATAGCACCAGACTTTGAAGTAGCAGGGGTGGCATCCTCACCATCCATTTCAATACGAAGCTGCAGCGACTCATCGTTACAACATTGCAGCACTTCGTTTTGAGCGGAAGTACCACCGGTTGATACATCTTTGGACTGCTCTTCGGTCAGGGGTACCGTGTCTGAATTTTCGGGCTCATTTATATTGCCATTCCCGCTTGGTTCTTGTGAAAAAAAAAGGTATTGGGTTGGTTACATATTTTCCATAAAATTGAATTGTCGACATAATGTCGCCTTAGTCTTTATTTCCCCTACAGACCATTCTGTAACACCGAAGACTTTTATCAGATATTTCGAAAATTAGGTTTCAAAATTATTATTTTATACTAAAAATCTGTTGTACAGATACACCACTTCAGGAAAAGTGTGCTTGCCAGGAGCTAGAAACAAACCTTCTACGAGATTCTATTTCCATTCAAAGCCGAAAATTACGGTTAAATCTAAATGGTCTGTAGGGCTAATGAAGACCTGAAGCGTCGATATAATTGAGTTCACTTCAGAGTTGAGAGCGTACTTGGAAGAATCTTGTTCCCTGCTCTCAAACGGGTAATGTATTTGCCGATTGTCTGGCAAACAGATCCAACGAACCCTTCTATTTGTACCTCATCGTAAGGTGGTGTGGATTTTCTTGCCCAGTCCTGAAGGGAATCTGGAATAGTGAAGCCGCGGTTTTCAGAACATTGAAAAGGTTACAAAAATATAGTACATAGATAGTATAGATTCTAATCTAAGAGCTAAGGGTGATCAAGCAACAGGTGCGAGCGAATGTGACAGAAAAAAGCGCAACCTAACATCAGGGTTGCAAAGTAGCAGCTTATGATCATCACTAGTAATAGAAAAGGACAAAACGGAGAAGAAAATATACTTCAATAAATCCAACCTGAAGCAGAATGCTTGGGTGTAAGCGACAGGTAGTGTGCAGTATGTAGAAGGTGTCTGTTATGGTATCGAGCTAACAGTATTTTGCTCATTATTGCAATGAGTTGAGATGCAATATATGATTGAATCTTTGTTATTAAAACCTTGGATTGCTCGGATGATTCTTGGGTCAAGCCTTGGTCGAGGTGGTTGAGTCGGGTTACTTTTTCGTGTTCGATTTGAAACCTTGCCAAACACTGTACTGCTGAGTAACTTATTTACACCGAAGCACGTTTTCGCAAGGGCTGTGACGAATGCAGTAGGCGATTTAGCAGTCAATGCATCAGCGTCGTATTTATCCTTTTTGATCCACACATTTCTTCCCAAATGGATCTGAAAAATATCATCAGAGTTGAAGATCGAACTATACATATATACCCGTATGTGGGGGATTCCACGTCAAATCGAACAGTCGATTTCCCTGACCCCGTTTGATCTGTTTGCCCTTTTACCTTTTACATAGTGGAAGTAAACGTTGAAAGGATCAACTGTGAATTTTTTCAGATTTTTCTGACCAAGTATTTTTTTACTACAGCTGGTCAAATAATTAGCTTTTAGCGTTTTTTCGATTTTGCAAACCAACATAGCGTGAAATCCAGATGAGCAATTAAAAAAGTTCTTATACAAAAGTTTCGCGTCTTTCTTTGAAATTTCTAAAAAGAATTTTTTGCGATTTTTGTGCCTCGCAAAACTGCAGTTTTGGTGAAAAATCTTCGAAAATCTTCAGTAACAAAAAAGTGCCCTGATCGAACTGGCTGAAATTTTTACACAGCATGTCTTTTTCAATACCAAAAGTTTTCTGAAAATTTCATAGTGGGCCGAGCAATGGCTCAAAAGATACATCAACAAATATTCGCACAGTGGCGAAAATTCGACGATTATGAGGTCGCAAAAAAGTTTTTTCGGCCGCAGTTCAAAAATTCAAGGGCAATCGCGAGTACGCAAACAAGAATAATGAATATTGATCTTGAATTTTCGAATTGTAGCCAAAAAACTGTTTTGCGACCTCATAATCGCCGAATTCTCGCCACTGTGCGAATATTTGTTGCTGCATTTTTTGAACCACTGCTCTGCCCATTTTCAGGGCACTTTTGAGTTACGAATGATTTACACTCATTTTGTATTAAAACTACACTTGAACGGGGTATTAAAAATCTCATGAAAATACTCTCGAAAAGTTCACTAAAAACCACAAAATTTTCGTATTGGAACTTTTTTCATACATCGTTCACGTTTTGAGCTATGTAGGCGCGAAAAATTCAAAAAAATTGAAAATCAACTTATTCGACGATTTTTCGTGATAGAATGATCGGTCGAAAAAATCTGAAAAAATCACAGTTCATCCTTTCAACATGTAGTTTGACTGAGCAAAAAGACAAGCAGATCGAAAGGGGTCAGGGAAAAAATCTCGTTTTTTCAGTCGATTTGACGTGGAATCCCCCATGTATACTAATACAGAATGAAGATATGTATATTTTAGTTTGCGTGTATACATTTTTTCCGTCTATGGCACCGACTTTTGCAAATGTTTCCACGCCACTTGAATTAGCTGCTTGTTGCTCAATGTCTTCCACGTTTTCTGCAAAACATAAATTATAATACAAATTGTGGAAGTCGCTACAGTCAAATTTTATACGATCAATCCCTTGGCAAATACAAAAATTGAAATATTCGGTAACTGCATTTTTGTACATGCAGCTACAATATACTTTTAACTTACTATCAAGTGCCTTCATTCGAGAAATCATGAGATCTTGCAAGTTGTTATTTCTTTCAGTTAAATTTGAGATCTTCTCATCTCTGTCCTTGATTTCCGTTTCCAACCGAACGATTTTCGCTCGTAGATCGGCTTTGCTTTCATCGCTCTCTGAATCAGATTCAGAATTGGAACTTGATAGCTGAGAATCACTCGTTTCTCCAGTACCTGCTGATAACGGAGATGGCTCCCTGCTACCCTGTGTCCTGTTCAACTGGAAAAATGAATGTCAACTTTCAATGGACTATTACATTATTATGAGATTGTTATTATAGTACAATATAATATTTTAAATGCCTCGGATGCTTGCGTTAGATGCAAGATCTATAGATTTTTTTATATAATATCAATCATTTTTCCCCTCATCGATATAATATTTTGTAATGAACTATCATGAACACTTACAGATGCTATTTTTGTTTTCTGAGTAACTGCAGCTGGCTTTGATGATGACGATTTTCTCTTCAGCTGATTCTACGTACAGAAAGATAAAAAATGCGATTTATACTCCTATAGGAAACGTATATATTTGTTCATATTTATATGCGAATGATTTATGTCAGCTTACTGGTGTTCCAGGGGCCTCCAAAGTAATCTGCGAGACAGCAATATTTTCGTTCGCCATGTCGTTAGCATCTTCCTGTGAATCATTAACAGATTTCATGCAGGATTATCAATGCGGAATACACACATTAGTTACTGTATAGGACCCTGAATCAAGGCACCTTCTAATTGAAGCGTGAATTTATATATATATTCATATATTGATATCTACATCTATCGGCTATTTCCGTGACGGACCGCCATGTTATTAGAGTATGAATCGCACACTTTGATGACACCTGGTCATTACGATGACTGTCATTAATGTGAAATTGAATCAATCGGTCATTTTGGTGACTCGGGTTCATTGACCCGAACCTGAAATTTACGAAATTTCAAATTTTGTGGCAGCCAAGTGTACAGTTGCAGACTTGTAGCTGCATAGTTTTGGCTAGGTGGAGAGTTTTTAGTAACCCCGGGGAGTGCGCGAAGCGCACGAGGCCGCGCACAACAGGAAAAAATTTTCAATTTGCAAAAAAAATATCGTGCCTAGGTGCCCAAATAGGGTGCGTCATCAATATACTCGATAGTTTCATTTATATATATATATATATATATATATATATATAAATTCACGCTTCAATTATAAGAAGGTGCCTCGAATCAGAGTCCTATACACTAACTATGTGCGTATTGTTGGGCGCTCATTGTTGGGCAAAACAGTGAGATTCACTCTTACATTATAAGGGGCCTTAAGGATCGATTGGCCGTACAATCTCAACCAAAAGTGATTCTCGTCGACAATATTAGGTACTTCGGGATAAGATAAAAATCGAAAAAAAATCAACCACAATCAAGATGATCAAAGTATTAACTTTGCATAATAATAATGCCCGAAAGTTATCAACAAATTGTTGAAACAAAACACGTACTGTTTAACAAATTTCCTGGTAACGTTATTTTTTTTCATCTCAAATGACTACCCTAATTTTTCTGAATACACATGAATTTTTTGACAATTTTGTCACTATTTTGAAATGTCCCTTTTCGAAAATTTCAAAATTTTGAAAAATGGCCAAAAAAATCTGAATTTTGGATATGTTTTTGTGAAAACGATGTAGTAGATTACAATTCCGAAGTTTCCGGAGCGTGGAACAAATAGTTTCGTAAACACAGCCTTTACAAATTTTCGAAAACGGAAATTTCGAAATAGTGACAAAATTCTTGAAAAATGCATATGCGTTCAGAAAAATTAGGGCATTTATTTGAGATCAAAAAAATAACGTTACCACAAAATTTGTTAAACAATGTTTTGTTTAAACAATTTATTGATAACTTTCGGGCATTATTATTATTGAAAATGAATACTCTTATCATTTATATCATGGTTGATTTTTTTTCCGATTTTTATCTTATCATGAAGTACTCACTTTGCCGACGAGAATCATTTTTGGTTGAGTACGGCCAATTAATACATCCTTACATCCGAGGGGCTATTCACTCCTGAAATCACAAGCGCAGTCGACTTTTAGTCACTGAGACGCGGTATGGAAGTCGCACGTAAAAAACCGCAGTCGGCATGCAGTCACTTGCGGTAACATGTAGTCTCATGCGTGGTCGTTTGCAGTCGGTCGTAGTCGGTTGAGGTGGGCATGCAGTCACGTTTGTAGTCACTTGCGGTCACACGTAGTCTCGTGCGCGGCCCTTTGCAGTCGGTCGTACTCGGCTAAAATCGGCCACTACCGACGGGGCTCGGTAGAGAGATCGGCCGCGTGCTCATTGTCAGCTGTCAAATTTTTGGCACTTGCCCCGGCTTATGCCAAAGGGGACGAAGCCAAAAAGGAAGAAGAAGAAGCTGTCAAATTTTCGATGCGATACGAGAACTGAAGTAAATTTTTTGTTTTTCTGTGGATCAAGAAACAAAAACACCTGCAATTTTGATTGATTATCCTGAATCAATTTATTATACGTATATGAAAAAAAAATACAAACGCTTTCACAATTGCATAAAATCTGACAAAATGGATCTAATCCAATTCAAAACGTATATATACGTGAAAATTCATGTATAATTTATACCGGGAGACGAAGTATCAGTGTATCTAACAAATGGGATTGATAATCGGTCTTAGTCGTTCGTGTTCGTATGTAGTTGCGCTGTATTTGTGGTCTATCCGTATCACTTTAAGCCTGCCCGCAGATGCGTGTAGTCACGAGTATAGTCGCTAGCAGTCACTTGCAGTCACCAGTGTAGTCGCCGGTAGGCACTTGCAGTCACGAGTCAAATCACTTGTAGTCACTAGTCTAGTCACCAGTAAGCACTCGCAGTCACGAGATATGTCACTTGCAGTCACTGGCAATTTTTTCGTGACTAAAAGTGACTGCAGAGTGAATGGCCCCTCGCTTACATCAGCACCCTACTTTGTATGCTATAAATATTATACTCATACATTTTGTGTACATACCTGTACATCATGTTTCTTGCGCAAGCTGGACAATTTTTTATCTACAAGACTCTCTTTAGTTGCCTTGTGAGGTTTTGACGTCGTTAGAGCTCTTATTGGTAGTCTCGAACCGTGTCCACTATCAGACTCTGAAGTCGGAGGATTCGCTTTACTAAGCGGTGGATATTTTGGTCTCTCAGATTTTAGTTTTTTCGCTGCTTCTTCTTTCGTTTCTACAGTAATGTAAACAGGATTCGTCAAAATTAAAAAACACTATAGTATAATGTGAATATAATATATATACCGAGACTTTCTGACGAAACGAAACAAACCCTCTCTCTCCCTCTCCCGGGTATGCCTAACGCAGGCCTGTGGAAGGGGGAGGGTTTGTTTCGTTTCGTCAGAAAGGCTCAGTATATACATATATATATTAAGAACGGATTTCACTTACTCGTTACAAATAGTATCAAAGCAGCACATTTATTCCCAACACTTTTTGAACATTTGACGTAATAAAGTTTTTTACTATTATAGATGCCGGATTGTGCATCGAATTTGCTTATAATCCCAGACACGTTGATTACGGCGAGATCCTTGTGTCCGGGACACGTCTTTGCGAATTTTACGTCGGCGAAATTATACATTTTACGCAGATATTATTCGTGATCGATATCACATAAACGATACCTACTCGATCGAACAATTAGAAGTATAATTTCTAAAAATTTCACACGTTCGAGACCAGCTCACACGTTGAACACGATGCTGCTGCACCTAAGTAGGTCGCGAAACGTATTTATTATGCGTGCGCATTCATGGAGTCAACAACAAAGAAGCTGATTGGCTCTCGCTAGACGGCTCCGCCAATCCGTATCGCGATCTGACTCTCCGCGAATCGCTATCACTACTCTGGTATACACGAGTTAAAAGTTTCGAAAATTTCTGGTTTCCCGCTTAAGAGTCGTGTATATTCCAAACATCCGACCAGCTTTCGACAATGAGTGCGAATCATGCGTACGTCAAATTGACAGAATAAATACAAAAGGCACTGTTACAGTTGATCCTGTTGATCGGAAATATCTGCTCTACAAGAAACAAACTTGCACCGCACCCCGTATACTGCACGAATAAAATAATAAGTGAGTATTCAATATGATATACGATTACGCACAATAAATTGAAAATATCCAATACTCGATTGAATGATCGAACAATACTTTTGTAGGTTAGAATACAAAAATCATTTTTAGCATTTATACTTTCAAAATACAAAACTTGAATTCCAAATGATTGCATGTATGATTATATTTGTAGGTTAGAACCGGGTAGCCCCTTCAACAATTTCGTTCATTTTCATGATTTTTACTGTTTCATGGAATAAAAAATTGTAACTACAATGTTAAAATGATAATTTTCAGTAAACCAACTGCCGAAAAATCGAAAATAATTTACGGATGTTAGAATAGACCTAGCTTCGGCTTAATTGGCATGAAACCAGATTGTCAATTCATTATCTTACATTTTGGACTCAATTTCAGAGTCGTCAGTTAAATACTTGTATACAAATTGGTTATGATTGTATATCTACCTATTCAATTTTTTCTCAGCAAAACATGGACGATACAAGCAGTGATGAATCAAAAGTGCCACGCAGGAAGCAGAAGCGCTGCTATAAAATGTTCACCGATGCCGACTATAATCCCACGAATGTTCATCGAACTACTCGAAATAGATGGAAAAAGAGAGTAAAGAGAACTCGACAGATCCCAATTGGTAAAAAATGCATACCAACATTTGAGAATATAAAGTTCACGTTCAATCTTTATGTGTGAATAATTATTACCATTGATGAGATTGCAGTTTGTAACGTTATTACTATTAAATATTCGGAAATACTCTGTTCTGCAACAACGAGAACATTTCAGATCGTGTTTTGCTTACCTTGAAATGTTTGTGTTCAATATTCAACTCCAATTCAATCACAAATTATTTTATTGTTCTAACGTTATACACACGTCAATTTTGATTGATTATAGCTCTGATCTCGTTGAGAAATCACCGCAAGC
>JAEUYN010001942.1:0-276680 GCA_018257835.1 Euura lappo
AATCAATACCGTAATACGAAGATCATGAACATAACACGATGCGAATTGAATCCTTATCTATCCGAACGTCCTGCAATTTTGAATGAACATCCCGAACACGAAACCTCGTATAACCCTTTGCTTGATCGCCACTGACATCCAAAATGATGACAGGCGAGTCAACGAAAGTACAAATGACGCGCGGGAAACGACCAGCAATATCTCGACACGACCTCGAGTCTCGAAACGAACCGACCAATCGGCGCGCGAATAAAAAGTCAACAATGAGTGCGAGTTTTCGAGTTCGAGCGGTCCTGGCTCTTTTAAGATTGGACTAGCATCGCACGCGCGCGCTTCGCGCGCGCCTCATTCCACGTTAATTGCCCTAATATACACGTTTAATTTATCATTCTAACATTATTATTGTTCGCAGTTCATTTACAATCAACTCTGGCAGTCGACGGTTCGCAGCTCACAGCCCATCTCACATCGATCATGTAAATCTCAGCTCACTTCAGACTTATTTCCGACAGCTGACAGCTTCAGTCGCACGATCAGTTCTGACATCTACGTAGATCTAAATTTTTGTAAATCGCAGTTTTATACGGATCGCCACGTAGATCGGTAGATCTACGTAGTGTTTCAAACTGATCTAATGTAACGTCTAAATTCTTGTTAGACATCTGTTTTCTTTTAGATTTTATGCGTAGCTACGATTGCGACAAATTTTACAAAAGTGCACCAGTGATAAAGCATCACTTTGCACTATAAAATATATTCCGTTACGAAAATATATTCCTGTTTTTGAAATTCAATTAATAACTTCATTAAATATGAATTGCTAATTACTAATAATAATGAACTAACAATTGAGGGCATTGTAAATTAGGAGTTGCCTCATCTAATTCATGTACAATTCCCTGTAAATATGGTTTTTTATTTTATCGTCGCAGATTTCACCATCGCAGATTCTTTTCCGCACCGCAATTTCTGTTAGATTCATATGAGAGGTTAATCGTCAGCGTCGCAGGTTAATCGTCAGCGTCGCAGATCCTTTTCCGCATCGCAATTTCTCACAGATTCATATGAGAGGTTAATCGTCAGCGTCGCGGATATCACCATCGCCAGCGTCGCAGATTTCACCATCGCAGATTCTTTTCCGCATCGCAATTTCTGTTAGATTCATATGAGAGGTTAATCGTCAGCGGCGCAGGTTAATCGTCAGCGTCGCAGATTCTTTTCCGCATCGCAATTTCTCACAGATTCATATGAGAGGTTATTACGTCAACGTCGCGGATATCACCATCGCCAGCGTCGCAGATTTCACCATCGCAGATTCTTTTCCGCATCGCAATTTCTGTTAGATTCATATGAGAGGTTAATCGTCAGCGGCGCAGGTTAATCGTCAGCGTCGCAGATTCTTTTCCGCATCGCAATTTCTCACAGATTCATATGAGAGGTTAATCGTCAGCGTCGCGGATATCACCATCGCCAGCGTCGCAGATTTCGCCATCGCGGATTCTTTTCCGCATCGCAATTTCTGTTAGATTCATATGAGAGGTTAATCTTCAGCGTCGCCGATTCTTTTCCGCATTGCAATTTCTGTGAGATTCATATGAGAGGTTAATCGTCAGCGTCGCAGATTCTTTTTCGCATTGCAATTTCTGTGAGATTCATATGAGAGGTTAATCGTCAGCGTCGCCGATTCTTTTCCGCATTGCAATTTCTGTGAGACTCATATGAGAGGTTAATCGTCGGCGTCGCAGATTCTTTTCCGCATCGCAATTTCTCACAGATTCATATGAGAGGTTAATCGTCAGCGTCGCGGATATCACCATCGCCAGCGTCGCAGATTTCGCCATCGCGGATTCTTTTCCGCATCGCAATTTCTGTTAGATTCATATGAGAGGTTAATCGTCAGCGTCGCCGATTCTTTTTTTGCGCATTGCAATTTCTGTGAGATTCATATGAGAGGTTAATCGTCAGCGTCGCAGATTCTTTTCCACATTGCAATTTCTGTGAGATTCATATGAGAGGTTAATCGTCAGCGTCGCCGATTCTTTTCCGCATTGCAATTTCTGTGAGATTCATATGAGAGGTTAATCGTCAGCGTCGCAGATTCTTTTCCGCATCGCAATTTCTCACAAATTCATATGAGAGGTTAATCGTCAGCGTCGCGGATATCAGCATCGCCAGCGTCGCAGATTTCACCATCGCAGATTATTTTCCGCATTGCGATTTCTGTGAGATTCATATGAGAGGTTAATCGTCAGCGTCGCAGATTCTTTTCCGCATCGCAATTTCTTCCAGAATGAATATGATGTGAATATGAATATCAATATGAATATGAGAGGTTAATCGTCAGCGTCGCAGATATTACCATCGCAGATTTTCTGTCGCATCGCAATTTCTGTTAGATTCATATGAGAGGGTAATCGTCAGCGTCGCAGATTCTTTTCCGCATCGCAATTTCTTCCAGATTCATATGAGAGGTTAATCGTCAGCGTCGCAGATTCTTTTCCGCATCGCAATTACTCACAGATTCATATGAGAGGTTAATCGTCAGCGTCGCGGATAGCACCATCGCCAGCGTCGCAGATTTCGCCATCGCGGATTCTTTTCCGCATCGCAATTTCTGTTAGATTCATATGAGAGGTTAATCGTCAGTGTCGCCGATTCTTTTCCGCATTGCAATTTCTGTGAGATTCATATGAGAGGTTAATCGTCAGCGTCGCAGATTCTTTTCCACATTGCAATTTCTGTGAGATTCATATGAGAGGTTAATCGTCAGCGTCGCCGATTCTTTTCCGCATTGCAATTTCTGTGAGATTCATATGAGAGGTTAATCGTCAGCGTCGCAGATTCTTTTCCGCATTGCAATTTCTGTGAAATTCATATGAGAGGTTAATCGTCAGCGTCGCAGATTCTTTTCCGCATCGCAATTTCTCACAGATTCATATGAGAGGTTACTCGTCAGCGTCGTGGATATCACCATCGCCAGCGTCGCAGATTTCGCCATCGCGGATTCTTTTCCGCATCGCAATTTCTGTTAGATTCATATGAGAGGTTAATCGTCAGCGTCGCCGATTCTTTTCCGCATTGCAATTTCTGTGAGATTCATATGAGAGGTTAATCGTCAGCGTCGCAGATTCTTTTCCGCATCGCAATTTCTTCCAGATTCATATGAGAGGTTATTCGTTAGATATTACCATCGCAGATTTTCTGTCGCATCGCAATTTCTGTTAGATTCATATGAGAGGTTAATCGTCAGCGTCGCGGATATCACCATCGCCAGTGTCGCAGATTTCACCATCGCAGATTCTTTTCCGCATTGCAATTTCTTCCAGAATGAATATGATATGAATATGAGAGGTTAATCGTCAGCGTCGCAGATTTTACTATCGCAGATTCTTTTTCGCATCGCAATTTCTTCCAGATTCATATGAGAGTACCATCGCAAATTTTCTGTCGCATCGCAATTTGAGAGGTTAATCGTCAGCATCGCGGATATCACCATCGCCAGCGTCGCAGATTTCACCATCGCAGATTCTTTTCCGCATTGCAATTTCTGTGAGATTCATATGAGAGGTTAATCGTCAGCGTCGCAGATTCTTTTCCGCATTGGAATATCTTCCAGAATGAATATGATATGAATATGAATATGAATATGCATATGAGAGGTTAATCGTCAGCGTCGCAGATATTATCGATTCTTTTTCGCATCGCAATTTCTTTCAGATTCATATGAGAGGTTAATCGTCAGCGTCGCAGATTCTTTTCCGCATTGCAATTTCTTCCAGAATGAATATGATATGAATATGAATATGAATATGAATATGAATATGAATATGAATATGAGAGGTTAATCGTCAGCGTCGCAGATATTACCATCGCAGATTTTCTGTCGCATCGCAATTTCTGTTAGATTCATATGAGAGGTTAATCGTCAGCGTCGCAGATTCTTTTCCGCATCGCAATTTCTTCCAGATTCATACGAGAGGTTAATCGTCAGCGTCGCACATTTTACCATCGCAGATTCATTTTTGCATCGCGATTTCTTCCTCATCGCAATTTCTTCGTCGCAGGTTAAATCCAACGCGTGTAGTTTATTCTTTTGATCGGTTAGGTCAGGTTCGCAGTGACAGTTCTGACAGTTCAGCCGTAGGGTTGCAGTGACAGTTAGCTCTCGGCTCATCTCAGACCACAGTCGACCCGCGCATCCAATCGCAGCGCGAATAAAGCGATGACAATGAGGATCGCAAACATCGACCATCAGCCGCGTTCGGGGTGGGACATGAACTTTTTTCTAATTGATTTCACGAGTGATTTCACGAGCCAGTAACTATGCCAGTATCGGTTGTTGATTTCACGAGCCGGAAAGGTGAGTGTTCCAAAAAGGGTTAAAAAAGGTTAGAACTGCCACTGAAGGTTAGAAAAAGTTAGGCCAGCCATTATATGGTCGGTTGTTGATTTCATGAGAAAGGTGAGTGTTCCAAAAAGGGTTAGAAAAGATAAGAACTGCCACTAAAGGATAGAAAAAGTTAGGCCAGCCATTCCTAGGGAGGGTGAGTGTTCCAAAAAGGGTTAGAAAAGGTTAGAACTGCCACTGAAGGTTAGAAAAAGTTAGGCCAGCCATTCCTAGGAAAAGTGAGGTGTGAAGTGCAGAGCGGAGGGGGCAGAGCCCCTAGTCGTATATATATATATTTTGGAAGTTTGTACCTTTAGGTAAGCGATTATGATGGTCAAACCCGATATTATTGCGATGTACTTGCATCATAATCGATATAAACCTATCCTGCAAAATGATCACTTTCCCCCGATATTGCGGTGAAGTAACCAAAAGGGGTAAGGTTATAATACCTGGAAAAATGTGTATTATGATGAAAATAACCTCAAAAGATTGCAAAATCTGTACATATAGCACGGAAATTATCTATGTACACGGAATGAAACTAAATTCATGGATTTTTTCCGAAATATTGAATATTTCATGCGGTTTAATTATTTCATTTTGTAAAGTATTTCAGCACGAACCCTCGGTGTAAATACTGTCTCCTTAGAATCGCGCAACAAGAAATTATTCGAGATGGTCACTTTACGTCGCATGGCCACATTTCCCCGGTCTCCCCTACAGTTCGCTCTCTGAGTAGTGCCAGTGATGGGCGGTTAGGGGAGTATTTTTCCTGGAACTCAGGTACCCCCACCACGACCGCGCGTTCGAGTCGCCGAAATCAGTTTCGCTTTCTGTGAGTAGTGCCACTCCGTCTTCCGTGAAATTTGTGACATTTAGATTCGGTTTTTCATTGAGCCAGCGTGCGGCACTACTCAGAGAGTCGAATACGAAACTCGAGTTGAGCCGGTAGTGGGGGTTGCGTTCGAGCGAGAATGCGTGAAAGCGGAATTACTCAGAGCGGCACTACTCAGAGAGCGGACTGTAAATAGTTTTTGATTGGAAATTTTCGTCGCTGATTTTGTATGTTGTAGTTCTGGCGCTGAAACGCTGCTGTGATTTTGGGGGGATTTTTTTACTAAACTTTTTGGAGTTGTGAATGTTTTTATAAACTCAATATTTGGACCGTTTTGTAAAATCTGAAACAAAAAAACACGAAAATTCTGTTCAGGTTGTAGAAAAACCTTCCACTTGCAAAAATGTGGGCAGAATTTTCCTTCTATTTTAAATAAATAATTCAATCATTTTTTTCGTCGAAACTCCCCACCAACCACCTCTAACGTGAATAGTTTTATGGAAAAAGTGATTAAATGATTTATAACAAATAGGACGAAAATCCTGCCCACATTTTTGGGGGTGAGCGGTTTTTCTGCATCATCAAGAGAATCTCCATGAATTGTTCCAGATTTTACAAAACGGTCGAAACATGAGTTTAAAAACATTCACAACTCCAAAAAGATTGGTGAAAAAAATACCCCAAAAATCATAGCAGTGTTTCAGCGCTAGAACAACAACATAAAAAATCCACGATGAATCTCAAACCAAAAACTATTTATTTCTTCATTTTCGTACCTTAAAATCGTATTTTCACCCACGGTTTTCGCTACACAGGGCTGTTTTTGTCTTCTATGTTCAATAGACTATCCCGTACAATCATACGCATGTGATTCTCGATATTGTAAAAAATCACGAGGATGTAGTCTCAAAATTTTGAGGCTTTGCAAGGTTAATTTTTGATGAAAATTGTACGTGAAGAAAAAATCAGTAACTCCTGACATCATTACTTCATGGGGCTGATCTGAGATTTATCCGACCCCCTCAATTACATGCTCCCAACGATATGTCTGTGATATTTTAGACTGTCAAAGATTTAAAATCAGATGTCAACGATTTCTCGTAAATTTTATCGAGATTCTGGGAATTCCCCAGACAGCACAAAACTCGATCATACTATAAAATGTTGTCTATAATAATAAAAGTCATCTCTAGACGTCTAAGGGTCGTCCCAGTCGCAGTCGTCGTCTTTACGCGGACTAAAAGACATCATTCGGCCTCGTTGTGCTATCTGTGTTGTCAGTAACATATCAAGATATTAAGAACTCTTCTTTGATAATGGAAGTTTATCGAACAATTTCAAAATTTGATTACGGCTAATCTCACAGTTCAGGGATTACAATAACGTTAAGTCTATAATTCTCCGTGGTTTCTCTGTGATTTTACAAATTTCAGTATGAATTTTCACTACAACTGTACATTGCTCCAGTGGTAGACGTAATTGAAAAAATCGTTAACCTTCGTATTTGGGTCAATGTTAGCCGACGACAGAAATTGTTGGGAATGTGATCATGAAAGTTGAGGATAAAGGTACGATATTTTAGTCACTCCACAAACTACCTTTCCACTGCGATACGCATCAGTCTACCAGTCTACGCATACATGTATTCAAATATGACGTGTGAGCCCTTACGAATATGGTAAAAGCTGCAGTCAGTCGAAATCTTAGTTGGTCTCATAGTGAAGAAACTGCACCGGGTAGGGAAAAAGCAATTACCTATACGTTAAGGCTCATGCGCGGGGTCCCAGGAGACAGAGGACTCTTCTTTTATGACAGTGAAATTATTAATTACTGTTTTGTATTCGCCGCGGGCACTTCAGACTTTAAAGCGTGGAGAAGAACGCTGCATATATACAGTAGGACGTATGTACAGGGTGTCCAGTTAAACTCGGGAAAATTATGTGGATTTCCGCAAATACCCGTCTCGAATTCCGTTGCAATAAATGAACGTTTAAGAGCTAATCATTACAGAAAACGAATGGCTCACCAGGAAGCCGGAGGTATTATCGAGGAGACAGCGGAAGCGCACGGTAAAACTCCGTTCGAGGAGGTGCCCATGCTGAGGCGCCAGGGCGTCATTGAGCGGAAGACCAGCGCTATCAGCGGGTAGGAAGGAGTTCCACATCAACTGTCTCTGAAGCTCTTCGCGGTCCTCACTGTGCACCAATTCGTACACACTCTGGTGCACTATGTCAGACTGAAACAAACGGTAGATGATCAATAATCATTGATTATATATAATTTACGATCCGTAATCTGAGTGATCATGGTGTATAGTGACCCAGGATCACAGTGAGGATTAACGTTATATACTAACGTATATAATATTATTTTTGAACTGGAAGAATGAAAAAAAAAATGCATTCAACTGGTCGGTTACAAGGAATATTAATTCGATCAAATATTCAATGTGACAAGAATAAAATGTGCAAAAAATTATTTGAATCAGAGTGTACAGCCGAGGCCATTCTTAACACATCTTATTTTTGTTTCATTCTTCGAGTTTAAGAATAGTATTGATATGTTCTGGTGGAAAGTTATTGGATATGTAGGTCATTGAAACAATAGTTTTCATCAAAAACGTAACGTTTCGGCCAGGTGCGAGCCCTCCTCAGACGAAACATGTTTATTAATCTATGGATAGAACAAAATTTTTACAGGTAAATAAATAAAAGGAAAAATTATGATAATTTTTTTTTTTTTTTTGAGTGCGTAGTATAGCACGAGGGAGAGGACCTCTAAGTTTAGTTACAGTGTATTGTACAGAAAACTAGAAATAAAAATAAAAAAATTTTTTTGGTGCGTAATATGGCACGAGGGTAACTTAACCTCCAAATTTGAATTATATATAATGCCTCACGAGTGCGTAGTGAAGCACGAGGAAGAACATAACCTCAAAATTATAATTTATAAAGAATCTAAATTACCTTATATTAGTAAGCGCATGGTTTACAGGTTAGGCGAAAAGGCAGACGGCAATCCTCAATTCCCACAGATCCATCGTTCGTTTTTTATGAAATATAGTCAAAGAGAACAAGCTAGAAGATCGGAATAGAAGATCGAGCCAGAGGGATCGAGCGAAGCACCGACCATCCAGCTCAGATGCGGAGGCAAGAAGACGGAAATGATGAATCGTAAAGCCATAGAAGATATGAGATGTAAAGAGAGTGAAGTGAAACGAAGGTAGGAATTGAGGACTCCGTAGATTAGCTGACGTATATATATCACTGAGATGTCCGACGTCTTGGCGTAAATTACAAGCATTTGAATGGCCAACAATGTTACACATTTCTAAGAGTAATCGTTTGTAATGAAAAGATTCATGTGCTAAGATGCTAGTATTATTATAATCAAAACAATGATTCAAGTCAACGCGATGTTTGGTTAAAGCAGTATGATGTTCATTCTTATCAAAGATGTTATTTTTGTGTTCTTTAATTTCGGTTTGAAGTTGTCTCGTAGCTTGTCCAATATACACTGAGTTGCAATCTTTGCAAGGAATCTTATAAACAACATTCGAATGTTTATCCAGCGGCAAGAGATCTTTACCTGAATCAAAAACCGAGCTCAAGTCACGATTATTCTGGCCAACAAATTTTATATTATATTTATTATTTATCAAAAATTTTATTTAGCGATTCAAATAAGCCAGCCACGTATGGAATACGCTACGCTCATGACTCTGGCGCGGAGCGGCAGCGCCATCTCTCGGATTTCTCTTTAAACGATGAGGTTACAGAAACTAATATTCCGTGTAGAAATACACGTACTCATATGGAACTATTTGTTTTCGTGAATAACATTTTTGGCATTTGTACCAGTATATGATCTCAAAATAATGGTTGTTATCGTTAGAAGCGGGTTTCACGAGGTGATAGTAGATATATTGCGTATAAAAACTAAAAAGTATATCGAAAGGCCAAAAATTATTGAAGTCTTGTCACGTATCCGATGTACGGGAGGAGATCTTTAATGACGGATATCGCCGATTACTCGGTACCGTCATGGTCACAAGGGAAACGCCGCGTGCAGAAAGCGAAAAAAAAAGAATGAAAATTGTTATCAAGTAACAATTGAGGTAAGACAGGAATAAAAAAAAACTTGACGAGTTTCGCGATTATTCTGTACAAACAACTTACTTCTTTTCAAGGTTATTTTTTTAACCCTGTCTCACCTTAATTGTTACTTGATAACAATATTCATTCCTTTTTTTTTTTGCTTCTGCACCTGGCGTTTCCCTGAATACGGTACCGAGTGATCGACGACATCCGTCATTACAGATTCTCTCCCGTACATCGGATACGTGACATGATTTAAATAATTTTTGCCCTTACGATATACTTTTTTCACGAAATATATCTAATATGACCTCCTGAAACCCACTTCTAACGATAACAACCACGATTTTCATATCGTATACTGGTTACAAGTGCGAAAAACGTTATTCAAGAAAACAAGTAGTTCCGTATAAGTACATGTATTTCTACACGGAATATTAGTTTCTGTAACCTCACCGATTCAAAGAGTGACCGGCAGGGCGGCGCTGTCGGAGTTATGAGCGTAGCGTATAATGTCAACGTTGCGACTTGAAGTTTTATTTCGAATCTCGCGAATGTAGAACTCATTTTATGATCGGAACCACGTGAAAACTTAGTATCTACATTGTTAAATGTTGTACGTGAAAATATAGTTGGCACGGTAAAAAAATTATAATCTCGTTTTTGTTCATGACGTCGGGTATTTTTTTTTTTTTTTTAATTTCATTTTTCAGCAAACACTCATTTTTGGAACATGAAAACTTGTCTGCTCAAAGTTAAGATTGATTTCCCTGAGATTTCTTGCGATTTGTCCGATTTTTTGGCACCTATGATAGTGTAACTTCCGAACGAATCCGAGGCCCATAATTTCCATTGGAGGATAACTTGATTGTGAGTGGTCGATTTCGGGTGAAAAGTTTCAAGAAAATCGAAGATGTCCTAATGAATAATATATTGATTTTTTCTCTATTATAAAAATATCCCAGAACTGTGTAGTTGGAAAAGTATGTGCAATTTTTTTTTCGAAACGTTCGGACTTTTAGGCACATTTTATGTCCTTATAATTTTTCGTAAAAAGTAAAAGCTTTTGAAGTTAAAGCCAGTTGAAAAAAGTCCGTTTGTGAAAAGGATGAAAAATCGGAAAATTTAAAGAAATAGAAAACGTGGCTGATTTAAAAAACGGCCGAACACGTGTTCACTTATTTTGATGGACAAATTAAGAAAAAAATTGACATCAAGATCGGCGTCGGTGGCCTTCACCGATCAGGTGAAATGCCATGGAACCCCCCATTTGGAGTATGAATGTTTATCAAATTTCGTGTCAAACAATATTTTGAATACGTGTGCATTTTTTGGAATCGATTTCGATAAACGATCTTCCCGGATTCTTTCATCGTGGAAGCAGTAGATATAATTGGCCACGAGAAAATGAAGGTTCATACAAATATATCCCTACCCTTTTCAAGCTCTGTCCTTAAGATTTTTCCATGGTCATAGCCAATAGTGAATACTAACGTAATCGAGGAACGTTTGTGATGTAGGATTCAAAACATCAATGCAACTCAACATTCATCCTACGATCAAGGAAATGTATCTTTCGAATTGCAACTGAAGCTTTTCACGGAATCTACCGATTTCAAACTCGCGGTAGTGAAATTAAAATAAATCGGGGCCAAAAGATTCAGATTGTAGAAACAGTTCAAGAAAATGTTAATCAATCTTTTGGCAATCTTGGAATCAAAAGTGAAAAGAAACCCCATAGGCAATATTTTCACCCAGTCGTTGATTCCAGAAAATAAAAGTGTTTACTTAACGGGGTGTGATAGGTGGAATGTCGGTAAAGAAGGGTGGGTTTTTACCTAAAATCTTTTAATCGCTCGGTACTCCGCGAGGAAGGTCCAGAACGGGTTTTCGTTCAGGGGTTCGATACATTATGCTGTTACATACTGACGCAGATGGAGAAACGCTTTGAAATCGTATAAAAATTGTTTTTGGTAAAATATCATCGACGAAATTGTATAAAAAAATGGCCGCTCGAGACTCGATGCTCACCTGTTTGTTGAATTGTTGAAGTATCCTTGGTCTCCAGCAGTAAAACTTTCTGTTCGTCGCACACTGTGGAACTGAACAAAGCGAACGATATAATTGTTTTTTGGTATCTCGCGTCCGTTTGAGCCTCATTTTGGAACCTGCTTTCTGGCGACGCCAACCGAGACACAAAATTTTTCGACGATCTTTGCTGACGATTTTATACGCGTAGTAGGATCTATTCCTCGCCAGATGACGCGCACTTCGCAGTCCTGCGATTCACGAACCGCCGTTCCTTGTTCAGTGCTATGACAGCTGAGCGTGAATTCAAACGCTAATAATTCAGATTAAATAGTTATAACCATGAATTATTATTATTATTATTATTATTATTATTATCATTATATTTATTATTATCATCATAATAATCAAAGTAACTATCATTATTATCATCAAAATAATAATAATAGTGAATAACGAAATAATTCATTATGATAATTATAAATAATTATTATTATCATTGCAAAAAATTTACTCGAAAGTGGTGAAATTTTTGAATGGGAATGAAGACGTATGCGCCACTTTTTTTTTTTTCTACCAACACTGAAATCCTGTGAAACGCACAGAGTAATCAAAATTCCGGATCTCTTGAGAAATTTTCAAGTTTCATCATCAAAAAATTAGACAAGGCAGAGGCGTACAGTCGTATACGCCTTTTGTTTTTTTTTTTCATCTTGAAATATTGTGAAAATCGAAATTACAATTTTTTCCAAAATAATAATAATAATAATTTAAATAATTGAAACAATTATTATTATGATGAATAATCATTAATATGATAAATAATTATTATTATTATCATTGCAAAAAATTTAAATAAGCATTATTATTGTCATTGCAAAAAATTTAAATAAGCATTATTATTGTCATTGCAAAAAATTTACTCGAAAGTGGTGAAATTTGTAAATGGAAATGAAAACGTGAGCGCCATTTTTTTTTTTTTTGTTCATAAAGTTCCTGATGGAGGCAACGAATTGTCGCCGAAACGTCGGACATTAAATATTTCTTGACTCGATTTGATCGCCTTCCGAAATTCTGAACGCATCGAGGAACGAACTATATAGTGTATTATGTATTTCGTTATTCACTATTATTATCATGGTGATAGTAATAATGGTTTTAATTATTAAAATTATTAGTATTATTATTATTCTGGAAGAAAATTGAAATTCCGATTTTCACAACATTTTCAAGATAAAAAATAATAATAATAATGGATAGCATATAAGACTGTACACTTCTACCTTGCCTAATTTTTTATGATGAAACTTGAAAATTTCTCAAGAGATCCGGAATTTTGATTATTCTGTGCGTTTCACAGGATTTCAGTGTTGGTAGAAAAAAAATTGCGCAATAACTGTTATTAATATTATTATTATTATTATTATTATCATCATTATTATTATTGAAAAATTCCAATTTTCCCAACATTTTCAAGATGAAAAAAATAATAATAAATGGCGTATACGACTGTACGCCTCTGCCTCGTCTAATTTTTTTATGATCAAACTTGAAAATTTCTCGAAAGATCAGGAATTTTGATTATTCTGTGCGTTTCACAGAATTTCAACCGCTGCTTTACAACCGTAAGAGTTGGTAGAAAAAGAAAAAAAAGTTGCGCATACGTCTTCATTCCCATTCAAAAATTTCACCACTTTCGAGTAAATTTTTTGCAATGATAATAATAATTATTTATAATTATCATAATGAATTATTTCGTTATTCACTATTATTATTATTTTGATGATAATAATGATAGTTACTATGATTATTATGATGATAATAATAAATATAATGATAATAATAATAATAATAATAATTCATGGTTATAACCATTTAATCTGAATTATTAGCGTTTGAATTCACGCTCAGCTGTCATAGCACTGAACAAGGAACGGCGGTTCGTGAATCGCAGGACTGCGAAGTGCGCGTCATCTGGCGAGGAATAGATCCTACTACGCGTATACAATCGTCAGCAAAGATCGTCGAAAAATTTTGTGTCTCGGTTGGCGTCGCCAGAAAGCAGGTTCCAAAATGAGGCTCAAACGGACGCGAGATACCAAAAAACAATTATATCGTTCGCTTTGTTCAGTTCCACAGTGTGCGACGAACAGAAAATTTTACTGCTGGAGACCAAGGATACTTCAACAATTCAACAAACAGGTGAGGATCGAGTCCCGAGCGGCCATTTTTTTACACAATTTCGGCGATAATATTTTGCAAAAAACAATTTTTTTCCGATAACCACGCGATTCTTCATCTGCGTAAGTACGTAATAGCATAATATATCGAAGGCCTGAACGAAAACCCGTTCTGGACCTTCCTCGCGGGGTACCTAGCAATAAAAAGATTGTGGGTAAAAACGCACCCTACTTTACCGACATTCCACCTATCACACCCCGTTAACGGGGTGTGATAGGTGGAATGTCGGTAAAGAAGGGTGGGTTTTTACCTAAAATCTTTTAATCGCTCGGTACTCCGCGAGGAAGGTCCAGAACGGGTTTTCGTTCAGGGGTTCGATACATTATGCTGTTACATACTGACGCAGATGGAGAAACGCTTTGAAATCGTATAAAAATTGTTTTTGGTAAAATATCATCGACGAAATTGTATAAAAAAATGGCCGCTCGAGACTCGATGCTCACCTGTTTGTTGAATTGTTGAAGTATCCTTGGTCTCCAGCAGTAAAACTTTCTGTTCGTCGCACACTGCGGAACTGCACAAAGCGAACGATATAATCATTGTTCGGTATTTCGCGTCAATTTGAGCCTCATTCTGGAACCTGCTTTCTGGCGACGCCAACCGAGACACCAAATTTTTCCACGATCTTTGCTGACGATATTATACGCGTAGTAGGATCTATTCCTCGCCAGATGACGCGCACTTCGCGGTCCTGCGATTCACGAACCGCCGTTCCTTGTTCAGTGCCATGACAGCTGAGCGTGAATTCAAACGGAAATAATTCGGAATAATAATAGTTATAACCATGAATTATTATTATTATTATTATTATCATTATATTTATAATAATAATTTTCAAAATGAGATTAATTATAATAATTATTATTATTATCATCATAATAATAATAGTGAATAACGAAATAATTCATTATGATAATTATAAATAATTATTATTATCATTGCAAAAAATTTACTCGAAAGTGGTGAAATTTGTGAATGGGAATGAAAATGTATGCGCCATTTTTTTTTTTTCTACCAACACTGAAATCCTGTAAAACCAACAAAATAATCAAAATTCCGGTTCTCTTGAGAAATTTTCAAGTTTCATCATCAAAAAATTAGACATGGCAGAGGCGTACAGTCGTATACGCGATTTGTTATTTTTTTTTCATCTTGGAAATGTTGTGAAAATCGGAATTTTTCAATAATAATAATAAAAATAATAATAATAATAATAATAATAATAATAATAATAATAATAATATTAATAATAACAGTTATTACGCCATTTAAAAAATTTTTTTTTCTAGCAACACTGAAATCCTGTGAAACTCACAGAATAATCAAAATTCCGGATCTCTTGAGAAATTTTCAAGTTTCATCATCAAAAAATTAGACATGGCAGAGGCGTATAGTCGTATACGCCATTTGTTATTTTTTTTTCATCTTGAAAATGTTGTGAAAATCGGAATTCTTCAATAATAATAATGATAATAATAATAATAACAGTTATTGCGCCATTATTTTTTCTACCAACACTGAAATCCTGTAAAACACTCAGAATAATCAAAATTCCGGATCTCTTGAGAAATTTTCAAGTTTCACCATAAAAAAATTAGGCAAGGTAGAGGTGTACAGTCTTATACGCTATCCATTACTATTATTATTTTTTATCTTGAAAATTTTGTGATAATCGGAATTTCAATTTTTTTCCAGAATAATAATAATAATAATTATAATAAATTTAATAATTAAATCCATATATAATAGTGAATAACGAAATACATAATTCACTATATAGTGAGACTTTATCCCTCGATGCTTTCAGAATTTCGGAAGGCGATCAAATCGAGTCAAGAAATATTTAATGTCCGCCGTTTCGGCGACAATTCGTTCCCTTCATCAGGAACTTTGGGAAAAAAAAAAAAAAAAAAATGGCGCTCACGTTTTCATTTTCATTTACAAATTTCACCACTTTCGAGTACATTTTTTGCAATGACAATAATAATACTTATTTAAATTTTTTGCAATGATAATAATAATAATTATTTATCATATTAATGATTAATTATCATAATAATAATTGTTTCAATCATTTAAATTATTATTATTATTATTTTGGAAAAAATTGTAATTTCGATTTTCACAACATTTTCAAGATGAAAAAAAAAATAACAAATGGCGTATACGACTGTACGCCTCTGCCTTGTCTAATTTTTTGATGATGAAACTTGAAAATTTCTCGAAAGATCCGGAATTTTGATTATTCTGTGCGCTTCACAGGATTTCAGTGTTGGTAGAAAAAAAAAAATGGCGCATACGTTTTCATTCCCATTCACAAATTTCACCACTTTCGAGTAAATTTTTTGCAATGATAATAATAATTATTTATAATTATCATAATGAATTGTTTCGTTATTCACTATTATTATTATGATGATAATAATAATGATTATTATAATTAAACTCATTTTGGAAATTATTATTATAAATATAATGATAATAATAATAATAATAATTCATGGTTATAACTATTATTATTCCGAATTATTTCCGTTTGAATTCACGCTCAGCTGTCATAGCACTGAACAAGGAACGGCGGTTCGTGAATCGCAGGACCGCGAAGTGCGCGTCATCTGGCGAGGAATAGATCCTACTACGCGTATAATATCGTCAGCAAAGATCGTGGAAAAATTTTGTGTCTCGGTTGGCGTCACTGATCTCTATACTAACTGGATAGTGGACGGGTACCCTTCTCCGTGTACGGCGCGCGGTCTCATTGAACGGTGGGCGAGGGGTTTGGCGGGTGAGACGACGGGGAAAGCTTGGGACGGAACCCCGCGGGAAATTTGAATGAATGCACGGTTCAAAGCCTGGTTTATTGACCCGTTGACTGAGTTTTTCAAGTAAATATGTGTATTTCATCAAGCATCTGGTTAATTCCACAGTTGTCAGACTGTACATTAACCAAAAACCAAAATTACATAAATGGCCTGTATTTTGGCATTAAAAAATATCGATTCAAGTAGGGGAGGGGCGGGCAAAATGGGCACCCTAAGGAACTAACGCCTCAAATAGAGGTTTGAATCAATGGATCTTCTAATTTTTACCAAAAAACGATAACCCGACCGATGACGAGTGTTGGACGCCCTTATCTGAAAAGTCCAAAAATGGCGGGCAAAATGGGCACCCCTAGAAATGGTCCGAACACAGTCGACTGTGAACTGTGGGAGTCCAGCCGTCCGCTATTTGCATATTTTTTAGCCATTGTTTCAATAAAGTGGGATCACTCAGGGGGAAACTGTGAAATATTATCATATTTTGTTTATTCCTAACCTCAAACTCAACTTCAATATTCTTACCTATTATCTGTAATTTTAACGATTGCGGCTATCGAAATTACCTGTGATTAATTCGCTCGTGGCTCGAAACCTTCGAACAATACGAACATTTAACCATTCTAGGTATATTGACCCTTATTGATTCACTTTTATTTCAATGCAACGCTCATTGACAATACCATAGAAGGATCGTAGCGTTGATGAAATAACTAGATTTGAACTGCCCGCGGGGTTCGGTCCCGAGCACTTTTGCAAATGGCGCTGCCCAGTGGGGACCGCTCAATGGCGGCAGTCCACTATCCAGTTAGTATAGAGATCAGTGGTTGGCGTCGCCAGAAAGCAAAGAATACAAAGATGACGTTACAGGCACGTTAATTCTAAATATTCAACAGTTTCTGAGAAGACATTATCTCAGAACAAAAAAGTTTACCGATAGAAAGGACGTCGAGGACGATTTAATTGCATTGAGCACATGTACTCTGTCAATCCAGCACAGATTGAACTATTTTATTCAAGATTATTATTGTTGGTAACGAAAGGTGCAACAAGCTTTGACGACTTGCGAACAGTGAATGGAGTATTCCAACAAACATTTGTCGAAACCTGCTGTCTAGGTATTATAGAAGACGAAGATGAAGGGGAAAGAGCGTTAGACGAAGCCACTCTTTGGCATCTTGGAATTTGGATGATGCCAAAGAGTCTTCGAAAACTGTTCGTCAGAATTCTTATACATTGCCGGCCGATCCATTCAGTTAATCCGTGGCAAAAGTTCAAATATTATGCAATGTCAGAAGATTATTCACGTTATTTCGCTTTATTACAAAGCCAAAACAATGCTTACATTGATATAAATACGATGCTACGCGTTTGAGGTCGGAGTCTCGCTGATTTTCCGGAAATGGAACAATTGAACGAATATGTAACAGACGAGAATATGTCTTGCCAAAGTGCATTAAAAATTGGCATGCATAATTACAAACTAAATGAAAAACAGAAACAAATTGTCGATATTATTATTAACAAAACGGAGAACAATCATTAGAAGAAGACTACTAATTGCGACACTGAGATAGTAAAAATTAACCGGGAAATAGCTATATAGATTAAATGTATCGAAGCTAGAAATAGTTATAGAATAGATTCAACCAGAGTAACTAAATTGACCAGAATTGATCGTGAAATAACTGAATTAACGAGGCGTCACTGAAATAATCGGCATTGATCGTGAAATAACTGAATTAACGAGAAGTCACTGAAATAATCGGAATTGATCGTGAAATACCTGAATTAACGAGAAGTAACTGGAATAATCAGAATTTATCGTGGAATGACTGAACTTACGAGAAGTAATCATAATTGATAGTGAAATACCTAAATGATCGAGGAGTAACTGGAACAATGAGAATTGATCGTGGAATAACTAGATAAACGAAAAGTAACTGAAATAATCAGAATTGATCGTGGAACAACGGAATGAACGAGAAGTAGTGGAAATACTCAAAATTGATCGTGAAATACCTGAATTGATGCGAATCAACTGAAATTATGAAAATTGACTCTCAAATAACCGTATACGGTTGTAGGTATTAATGGGAATTGAATGGATTTATCTTGAATAAAAAAGTTAATTCGAATTGAATGAATCAATTTGAATCCTTTCATCATGAAATATAATGTGTCTGTTGAATCTTGAGTTATCTGCCCCTCTTCACAATAAACAAATAACAACAACTTTGCTGGCGAATATCTTGAGAAGTAATGGACGGATTTTGCTCAAATTTGAACACCACACGCAGGTGGTCTAGAGACTAAGAACCTACGAATCTCAAAGAGAAATACCTACTCGATTCTAAGATACGATCAAAATTATTGTTGTTGTTCATCGATCTTGCCCCAAGTGAACGCAAGTTGAGACTGACGTATAAACTGCATACATTCCAAATTTGAAGTTGACACGACTAACTGTTTTGTAGATACGGCGATATTTCGCCAATCGTTTGAATATATCAATAACTAGTGTTGGCATTACCGAATTTCGCCCAAAGTCAGTAGGGTTTTAGATTTTGGTCCCCTGAATACGTGTTCCAAATTTGAAGTCATTATGTTCAACGGTTCGACTGATATCTTGCGTCCAGTCTGCAACGGAGAGAAGAAGATTGCGTATTCCATCAATTTTCATTAACTTCACTGGCGAATATCTCAGGAACCAATCAACGGATTTTGATTAAATTTGGACACCGAACTTGGGTATCAAAGATACTCCATTCCTAAAAATTTAAGGACGTTGCCTACCCCCGCGCATACAGGCTCTCACTATATTGAATTTATCTACGATGTCATTAAAGATATCGCGATTCTCTCCGAAGCATTTTGAAGACAAAAGAAGGATCTATGTCGTGACGTAGGCCGATTTTGGAATTTCGTTTCAAATTTTCCAAAAAACGTTGTCGAAAGTGGGCATATTTTGCGACCTGCTACAGCGAAGACTAGACATTTATTGGAAAATCGGGCTACGTCACGACATAGATGCATCCTTTACCTTCAATTTGAGTCCAAAATCAATACAATCGTACATAATACTAGCGAGAAAACTTGTATGAGCCGAGGCAGAAATCGCGATTTTTCCGCCCAGAGGAGCCAATCCCGAGCGCCTATCCCTACTCCGTCGTAACCCCGGGAGTCGGTCCCAATCGTTATCCCCTCCACTTTCGCGCGGGAAGCCGAATTCTCCCGCGCTGGCTCACTAGGCAACGTCCAATATTCACCGGGTTAAGAGAATGACCCCGTATCCACGGACGATAGCTTGTCCCAGTAAATGATTCTTGGCCTCGCTCGCCGCCCTATGTTTATTATATATAATCTTTTTTTTTTAATAATTGGCGGCGATTCGCTGCCGCGAATCTTGACCTAACGCGGGTGAATGACACGTTTTTCTGGTGTTCAAACCAGTGTTGATTGTTTCACAAGAAACCACGCAGGTACAAAGGGATACTACTCGGATATTCTCTGAAAATTTCAGAATTATTTACCGTTGATTTTTTAAAATATAGACGCAGAAAGTACGAAATATCGTCGAGTTGACGCGAGACCGACTGTTTGCTGTCTTTTTTCATCTCATAATCGTTCTTGCCTTACGCATGCACAACCGCGTTCTTTCACGTTAATCTATCAGAATGTCAGAGCGTGGACAGTCCTAACCGAAACTGTTGTCCCGCAGATTGGAAAAAAGTCTACTTTCTCGACATTCATAAATATTATCTACGATTTCAAAAACTTCAGTGCCAATATTACGCGTTTTCAAGTATGTGATATACATATTACATGAGACAATCTTGCACAAAATTGTTATTGAGACTGTCGTCGAGGTACCTCCTTAAGGGGGCACATCGGAGTGGATTGTTGTAAAAGTAGGCGAATTTCGGGGATTTTTATCTCAAAAAGTATCAATTCGATCAATTTTTTTTTTTATTCTAAAGTTCACACATTCAAGTATGTTTAGTGATTTTTTCATCCAAATATATCTATTCGTGGCGTAGTTATAGTGGCGTTAAACGTGTCCCGTAACTGACACAGTTCGCGGTACCTAGGCTTTCGACCATCAGTTGATCTAAAACAGAAAAATTTAACGGGATCTTGAAATATAATATATTGACTCCTTTGCTGCGTAAAGTTTTTTTTTTCTTTATTACGAAATGGTGAATGTTTCAACTTCAACATTCGTTTTTCGACCTGATTTTAATACGTTTTTGGAAAAAAAAAGAATTTAAAACCTACGCAGCGAAGGAGTCAATATATTATATTTCAAGATCCCGCTGGAGTTTTTTGTTTTAGATCAACCGACTGTCCAAAATCTTAGGCACCGCAAACCGTCTCAGTTACGGGACACGTTTGACCCCGGCTACTATAACCACGCCACGAGTAGATATACTTCGATGAAAAAATCACTAAACATACTTGAATATGTAAACTTTAGAATGAAAAAAAAATTGAATCGCATTGATAGTTTTTGGGATAAAAATTCACAAAATTCGCCTACTCTTACGCTCCTTGCGTTAGTGATTTGAACGCAGTGCACAAGACTTATACTGTTATCACTCGATTCCTGAATTGTAAACGTTCTATTTATACGGTATTTCACATCTCGATTGATTTGAAAGTGAACAGCCCCTCGGCTACCAAGGGGTGTATTGTTATTTACGGGCCGGAAATGAGTTTGATTGATTTCAGCCAAATAGTGATACCCATACACGGAGAAACTTTTTGTATTAAAAAGTCCAAAACTTTGCTAGGAAACTCGGGATATAAGTGCATTTTTCTGATATTTCCCTGTAACAATAGAGGAAGCTGATATTTTGAATAAGATATTTTGCTATTTTGATGGGCAGTAAGTACTAAACGGCTATTAAGAATCACCATATGAGAATAGTAAAAATGAGACTAGCAAGAAATATCATCCATATTAATAAGACCTGCCAGAGAATGTGGAATAATATACTAACTCGTCTCGCGAAGATTACCAGCGAGAATAATAGAAACTAGTTGCCGCTTATATCCGAGTACGCCCGATCTCAACCGAGCATCGAAGCGCCGCTGTTACGAGTTATCGACTCAACTTCGATATTCGATTTCTGAGATCAGCTGACAATGAACCGAAGTCCGCATAGAGTTTTGCATTTCAAAGTCCGCCGATAGGTGGCTACAAGCGCCCGGATTTTTCTCGTTAGTGCACGAAATGATCTCCGTGTAGAATATAAGGACCGCCGCTGGCACCGCGTACGCGTATGTGTATACTGCGATGCGTCCGACCTGCGAGCGTGTAGCGTAAGTTAGGCTACACTGTAAAAAATGTTCGTAAATTTACAACACATTTACTACACAAAAGTATCGCAAAATTACAAATTTGGTGTAGCAAAGGAAATTACCAAGCCTTTTCCGCGAATTCACAATTACATTTTCGACTTCACTAAACTTGAATGGGAAATTACGAAACCGTGTTTGGAATTCGCTGAATTGTATAGTAAAAGTATCGGTAAAAGTATTTTCACTGTAAAATTACAAAACAGTATTTTCAATTTGCTAAATATTCTGCTAAAATTACTCTACACTTGTGTGAGAATTTTAGATCACAGTCTTTTGAAATCAAAAATATAGAGTATCGAACGGAATTGCTATAAAATTCCCAAAACCCAATTCTGAATTTACGAAAGTGATTTTCAAATTTGTAGTCTACTTTCGAATTTCATGACACTAAATCTTGAAATTGCCCCAACAAATTTTGATTTTACTGGATTATGTATTAAACATACCATATTTAAGATATTTCTGGAAGCTATTTGCATATTCCGGATTTTTTCTCAAACTAGCGCCAGTCAGTAAAGTGTGAATTGTCTGAACATTCATATCAGAATCGAAGTTCGAAGAGAAATGAGTTTAAAAAAAAAAAATTTACTAAAGTTGTGTAGTAAATAAACAATGTTTTATCAACTGTATTTTCTATTGAATATTGATCACATAAAGTCATGGTCTACCATCAGTTAGATTGGCGTAGTAGGTAGGGCGTGCGACTAGTAATCCGAGCGAGCGAGCGAACTTGGTTCGAGTCCCGGCGGGGACGAAAACACAGCGGTGTTTTTCAAGTCAAAAAAAATACGTTTTCATGCATTAAGGTTCACCATAAAAAGGTGAAACCTCTTTGGCACTCACAAATAACATAAAAAATTGATTAAAACAGTATCTTTTTACCTATTTTTTTCCTTGTACATTATTAATACACATTGACTATAAAGTTACTAAACCAGTACAGTAAATTCATATACCAGTTTTTGAATTCTAGTTCACGTGTGTGTGAAATTCCCTTATTATTAATTGAATAATGATGTCCAAATTTATTGAATTTAACGCACCAGTGTTTAGCAATTTTACATGGTGAATTTATTATTAAAATACCACTTCTTGAATTTTCACTATCGTATTTGAATTTTCATAGACTGTATCTGCAAAAATGCTTCCAACAAATGTGTATTAAATTTCATACAGATTTTTTTAACAGTGTATGGTTAGGTTAGGCTAAGGTTAAGTTAGGGGTTAAGATGGACACTAGGTTAAGAGAAGAGGAGGCGATAGGATATACAGCAACAAATAACCAATGTATAAACTACCGAAGGTTGGTGAAAATTGTAAATAGAAATGGCGAAGCGGAATGTCACCCGCCAAAAACTTTTTAAAATTTTGTCGCATTATTTTTGCTATACTGAATGGTAAAAATTGCCAAAATAACCACACATTCACAAGACAGTATTGTAATTCTCTTGTCGCGGCGATCACGATTTTACCATACTGACTTAGAGATGTTGCTCTTCATTCAAAGTACATTGTCAGACTTATTACCATTGGCTATAGTACCTCATTCGTGATTATTTTACTATCTTCGCTGGTAAAGTTCACAACACTTTCGAAAAATAGCTCAAGCCTTCGGGTTTTTTCCTATCGCAACTAGTAATTTTGGTATTACTACACGAGCTAGTAATTCTTAATAAAATGCACTTATATCCCGAGTTTACTAGCAAATTTTTGGACTTTTTAATACAAAAAATCTCTCCGTCCAGATTTCTATGGTAGGGTAAACCGGGGACAGTTTTGACAGTTTGCGTTTTTGCCCTTACTGTGTCCAATTATACCTTCAGAAAGAGCATCCAATTACTGACAAAATGGGACTAGGTAGGACTCTCTAACATATATTGAAACAAAAGTACAGGCCCATCAAAAGATGCGGTAAAATATCACAACTGACGCTGACCCCGGGGCAGTTGTGACAGTGAATGGGGTAATGTAAATATATGTAATCACCTTTTTTATTTCAAATTACAACGTTTTGAAGACGTGGATATAGAGAGTTAGCAGTAGCAGTTGAGATAGAAACACCCGCATTTGCACGAGGGACAAGAAAAAACTGCCGAAAAACCTTGTCCGACTGTAGCCGGACTGAGCCCATACCCCCAGCTTGCCAGTGCGCCTAAACGGCATGACCCGTCTTACATTTTCGCGGATTGACGCTCAGGCCAATACTGACACACTGGGTATTTGAACCCAAGCCTCCCGCTCGGCAGTCTTGAGTGCTAGCACTGCGCTACTACCGTCGGTAGTCAGTTGTAACACAAGTTTTTCACACAAAATCCAAATAATAATCACGATCGCGACATTCATTGAGGTCATTCTAATTCGGAACCACTTTTTGAACCAAGACATGTCATTTTAAAATGGTGTGGAGGGATATTTTCCAGCTGTTTTCCGTTTATAACATCGGCTTTAGCTTTTTGATAACTCATATCAAAATGTTACAACGGACCCCTGTCACAACTGACCCCAAACGGTTTTCTTAACTTCTATGTGAAAATTTCGTTCATTTTCTCAATCCAAAGACTCGGGAGACCGTCAGAGCTGATCCAGGAATGTTCAAGGAAACATATGGATGAAAAATATTTGATGAGTATACCATAAAAATCTAGGTATCACTGTTCAACTGAAATCGTGAAAACTAACTTTGGGCCCCAAAATAACAATACACCTGTGACAATACAGACAGTTCAAATCTAGCGCGCTAATGTAAACATACTTTGACTATGATAGTGATGTGCGAATTGACTAGAGCGGTTAGCGGAAAGAGGTCAAGTTCGAAGAAAGGAATCTCTCTCTTGGGAAGACCCTTGAATAAAGCAGACGTGTAACTAAAAGTTAGCAAGAATGAACTCATAATCGAACAATTTTAAACGTGTATCATTGAACTAAAAGCCTACATCGCATCAACAATGTCTGAAAACTTATAAAACCAACAATTTAACAACGTCGAGAGAAAACTCACCAAACACACTAATTATCTACGAAGAGAGAGAACTCGCCAAATCACACCATCATTTCGAGAGTAAACTCACCAAATCACAATCCATCAACGATCAAGCCATCTGAAGCATGGAGCTTGGAATAAACGTTTATGAAGTAATCAAAACCTCAAACTACATAATAATTCTCAACGTCGAAGAAAATTTGATTCATCGACGGAGGAAAGAAATCTCTACGGCACGTGCAGGACAACGTACTACATAACCTCGCAAGGCAATTCTATCAATCTTCTACGCTGATAATTCTTCATAATTCAAAGATAAGTTTCAACGTTTGTGATAAAAAAAAAACTATTGAAATATAACATTTCATTCTTCCCAAAGACTATTTTTAAACATCAATGTAACTGAAGCGCCACTATCATTTATTAAGATTGATTGATCACTATTATAACAAAGAAAATTCTGCTCGTATATTAATTTGCAATTGCATAATAGTATATTACACTACAAGGGCCGAAAGTTGAAAATTCCCGCACTGCGCGTGATGATGCCCGAGGCGAAACTGAGGGCATCATATCGCGCAGTTCAGGGCTTTCAATCTTCTGCCCGCGTGGTGTATACTATTTTTCTTCATACCTCGGTCGAAAGTACGTACTTCCGGCATCGGTATCGAAGCAGAAAGCCTAACTTTCATGCATTGGTAGAACTACACGCACGCCCTCTGTGACAGCGGGAGCGAAAACTTACCTGCACACACCGATACCCAATACACGAGACGCCCGCTTCGAGTTTTGTCACTTAGTCACCCAAAAATAATTCAAGACTGGATGAATTATATATCAATCGACGCGGAAAAATCCCCCGAACAGCATAACAAAAACAAGACAATGTCTCTAGACAGTAAATTGTTGAAATTAATAAAAAACTATCAATATTTTGGGCAGTACCGCCAAAATCATGCACTGTTCCAATGTCACTTGTCGGATTGGAAAAACAAAAATACCACGTCGTAGGGGAGAAAATCATCTACAAATTCGAAGTGGGAACCGATATTATAGGACCTATAGTTTCCACGTTATTAATTTTGCAAGATTTTTCTGACAAAACTACGCCTAACGATCAGCGGGTCCGCTCGGCTCGCTTCGGTCCGTTCCACGCTGCGCGGGAAACACGATATGTTGTTTGGGGGATTTTTTCACATCGATTTATATATAATTCATCCAGTCTGTAATTATTTTTGGGTCAAAGGCTAGATTGACTAGACTATTCTGCAACCAGCCAGAATCGCAAACTTCTGTTACTCTCGCTGTCGACGTTCCTCTCGCTTGAGATATAACCTCAAAACTGGCTTGGACGTTTTATTCGATCTATTTGATGCCTGCCTGCCCCCGACCAGCAGCACTCGCTTCGCTCGTGCCTGCAATGTCGGGCAGGCATCAACACTTGTTAAAACGTATAAATCGGTATAAAAATTCAATCAGTCAGCGTACTTTCGACCGGGCATGAAGAAAAATAGTATACACCACGCGGGCAGAAGATTGAAAGCCCTGAACTGCGCGATATGATGACCTCGGCTTCGCCTCGGGCATCATCACGCGCAGTGCAGGAATTTTCAACTTTCGGCCCTTGTAGTGTAATATACTATTTTATATTTACAATTTGTGTGAATGAATGAATGAATGATCGAGTGCATGAATGATTATTGTTTATGAAAAGAATGTGACAAAGAAAAGAGGGTTTTTTCCTATATACATCATTGCTAAATTTTAATCTTACAATTTTATATTTACAATTTTATAGTTACAAAATTTACATTCAATGGATTGATTACAATAAATGATAATTGACTATTCTTTCCTTTAATACTGTGTTATTTCGTTATTTTCTTTTAAAAAAATAAATAGTAAGAAGAAAAAATCACACACACCTCTCGCAATGCGTCTATTGCACGCAGTGAAAGGTGGCACGTGGATAAGCATTTCTGGACTGACTACATGCAAGAAATACTATAGGGACATAAACATACTCACTTTACTTTGAGAGATATTTGCGATGTATTACAACTGACCCCGGCCTAGCCTATATAAATCAATTATCCCTCGAATTATCCCGAGAGTGAGATAACTCGTTAGAATATCGTGTCAATAGTTCTTGATATATTGAGAAATAACCAAGGAAATAACTCAAATAATGCGAAATAACTCAAACTATCAGGAATAACTGAAGAAATAAATTAGATAATGAGAAAGAATATTATCAAAAATTAAAAAAAAAATTATTGTGAAATTTGGTTGAATAAAGTGAAATAATGTGAAATGAAAAAAAAATCAAATTAAAGTAAATGAAATAATTTAAATTATTTTACTGAACAAAATGATGTATCAGTCAAATCTTGAGGTATTTCCCCCTCGAAATATTCTTGATCCATACGTTTCCTTGAACATTTTTGGATCAGCTCTGACGGTCTTCAAGTCTAGATTGAGAGAGTGAGCGAAATTTTGACTTTGAAGTTAGGAAAACCGTCTGGGGTTAGCTGTGACATCCGTGTGAGAACGCCTCGAAACAGTGTAAAAAAAAATACAAGTCCGTGATAACTGTTTGTATGACGAAGCTATAATGCGGAGGTCATAAGCGGAAAACAGCTGGAAAATATCCCTCCGGACCATTTTCCAATGACATATCTTGTGTGAGAATTTCGTGACCATGGCAGGTATTGGAGGTGAAATTAGTCGGCGTAGGTCATTTGTTAAACTCATTCATTGAGTGGGCGACGTTTCGGCCGGGTCCGGCCGGCCATCTTCAGGAAAAGTGACTACTTCTAACGGCTTCGTTTCATGACGAACGTAGATGAAGGGCTTCGTTTCATGACGAACGTAGATGAAGTCACTTCATCTACGTTCGTCATGAAACGAAGCCGTTAGAAGTAGTCACTTTTCCTGAAGATGGCCGGCCGGGCCCAGCCGAAACGTCGCCCACTCAATAAATGAGTTTAACAAATGACCTACGCCGACTAATTTCACCTCCAACGACATGTCTTGGTTCAAAAAGTTGTTCCGAATTAAAATAACCCTAATGAATGTCGCGATTGTAATGAATAATTGACTCCTCGATTTTGTGTGAAAACCTTGTGTTACAACTGCCCCGGGTTCAGAGGCAGTAACATTTCACCGCATTTTCCGGAACGGGCCAGTACTTTTCTTCTATGTATGTTAAAGAGGTATACCTAGTACTATTTCATCAGAAGCGCCCGCGATAGGCAACTGAACATACACCTGTAATTTGGTTGGCAATGCCACGTTGTAGCTCGCCGCCGAAAAAATTGCCGAGCTACAATGCTTGACATTGCCAACCAAATTACAGGTGTATGTTCAGTTGCCTATCGCGGGCGCTTCATATTCAATTTCCCAAGTGGCATTCATATGACCAATGTTAATTGGGCGCAGCAAGGGCAAAAGCACAAACTGTTACAACTGACCCCGGTACACTCCACTCGGACGTGTCCGAGGACGTGTCGGAACAGCCAATTCATTCAAGCGTCGGTCAGATTCTCTGGTTTATCTGTTCACAACATCACTTTTCACTCCTTGCCACATCTATAATGTAGTCATCCATTCATTTCACTGTTAATTTTCTCATTCACTCATTCAATGGCGGTTGTATCACTTCTATAATTCAGCTAATGATATTATTATTACAGAATAGAAGAATGAGTGGAAGGAAGGCAAGTGGATGGATGTGTGTGGGGAAGGTGTGCGGGCGTGGAAAGCAATTACTAAGCGCCGAAAATAGATAAACATAGATATATGTACCCACGGGTCACCCCGTATGCAGGTATGGTAGTAAATCTCTACTCTGACTTCAGCTCTGCGTATGGTTTTAAACATTGTGGTGGAACGGTATATCAAACGACGCTAACGAATAGCTTATTGTTATTCAGCCGTTGTATAGATATGAATAACTCGTCAATGATTCATTGACCGGAGTCAAGTATTTGCCTTTGCACATGACACGACCAGAACCCATCGTCCCCCCCCACAATCCACGGAGCAATGAGCAATGACCCTTAAATATTACCCACGAAGCAAATGGACCTTTCCTGTAAAATACTTCTCGCGTTTATTTCCTACATAAACAGTGATAAAAATGACTTGTGCTGTGAGTAAGAACTGAGTAGTAATTAGGATTCGCAACGAAAAGAAAAACCGAGTTTCGAAGCGGGATTCCAAGGTAAGTACTGAAATATTGGAAATGCCTTGAGGAATGGTAAAGGTGAGCCGCGGATGGGTTTATGATCATCTCTCGCCGTTAATTAAGAGCTTGTTATTATTTAGATGATACGCTTGCACACGCCCGCCGACTCCGGTCTATATCTCGCGGCGACTCTTCTTTTTGTTCGTATTTTTCTCTTTTCTGCTCTGCTTGCCAGAATTTCAGGATATCGAGTAGTCAGTTACAGTGATTTACTCTATCGCGTTAAAATACTGCAAAGTAGTCAAAATTGCAAGTCCAGATTTTTATTTTTTATTCATTTTCATTGTGATATACCACACGTGACCCTACTTATTAAATGGTCACGAATAAAAAAATGATTCCGTAATCAGGGATTAGCAAGAAGAATTCCGTAATCAGGGGTTAGCAAGAAAACATAAAATGGAAACTGTGATGCCCTTGCGAATATATAAATCATGTTTAGGAGAGGTATGATCTTCGGAGATGTTTCAAACGTTAGTGCAAGGATGAGATATTTGTCAATTCAATATATCCAAATATGTGAACCTGAAAGTTATTTCCACATTACCGATTGGTTATTTGACATCGGAATTTCAATTCAGGTGCAAATTTTACGAGAGTCACGTGAAGTCTTACGACCCAAAAACGTCTACTGAAAGAACTAATCTGGAACGAGGTTCATCGTGATCGACAGGGTCACAAATTGTTAAAAGTCCGGCTCTTAATGATAATGTATAGGTAAATTCCCGAGTCGGAATTTAAGGCCTGTTTTGAACCTCAGTTGTGAACTATTTTTCTATAGAAATTTAGATCTTCTTTAGCGCCTAAAATTCGTAGATACCGGACAAAATGCAGCATTTAAGGGTTAAACGCTACCATTCGTATAGAGCAGCACAAGTTAATACCTCATTTCACCCTAAAATGCTGCATTTTGTCCGGTATCTATGAATTTTAGGCGCTTGAGGGGATCTGAATTTGTATAAAGGAATAGTTCACAACTGAGGATCAGTGCCACTGTGTAATGCCAGTGTTATTATTATCATGTCAATAATGTTATTTCAATGGTCTTAGTTCAGTTAGTGTAATTTTTGTTATTGTTTGTTATCATTACCAGTCGCGGGTTCTTGTAGGCATAGTCGCTATCATGTCTTCAATATTGTAAGCACTTGTCGTCGTTAGGATTCATCGCCATTGGTTAACCACCTCCCGACTGGAAATTTTGTTAAGGCGGTGATCAGGTCCTGGCCAGGATTGCCCTACTGCCCGATCAGGCTCACATCAGATAAAGTGATCAGGCCCTTATCAGGTGGAGTGATCAGGCCCTGACCTCGTTTGTAACGCAGCGTTCCACAAGAGCCTGCTCCGAGCACCCTGCTCCGGCCGCCGTCGAGGTTATCGATCAGGGATGGATCAGGCCGCCTGATCCGGGTTTCAGTCAGGCACACATTAGATTACTGATCAGGCTTTCTGGTCAAGCCCTGATTATATTAGTGAATCTGTGTTTGGATTATTCAACATTGAAAATATAATTACAAAATAAAAATTTTCGCATTATTTTGACCTAACCGGGTTTCGATCCAAAACTTTGACTTATTATAATAATAAGAGCTTCGAACATAGTAATATAAATGATTATCCTGTGTGGTACCAGCGGGTTGAAAGCGTACGAAATGGGTGTGTATTATGAAAGAATTACACATTTTATGCTTGGCGTAAAACGCGCGATAAAGAATTCCTGTGGGCAACCTGACCAGAGCGAGGGGGTAACCACTTGAAATATCGGTGTCCCAACCATTTCATATTTCACAATCATTTCACAATCATTTCATACTATTTCATTCCATTTCATGCAATTTCATACCATTTCACAATATTTCACACCATTTCATGTATTTCACACTATTTCACGACCATTTCATACCATTCCACATCTATTTGAAACCACTTCAAAGGCCTTTCACACTATTTCACAGTTATTTCGCACGTATTTCATACTACTCCACACTGATTTCATGCTATTTCACATTTATACTGCACACCAGTAGGTACTATTTCTATTTCAAAAAGGTATTGTTTTTTTACTTAAAAAATGCATGGTACTTGTTTTATATGATTTTATAAATAATATAGACTATTTAAAATATCTTGACAACGGAAGCAATAATAATTATAAAGATTTTGTTTTCGTGTTTATCAAAGTATTTTTTTTTAAACATACGTTATGAAATAATATTGGAGGGTATATTTAAATAGTACTGAATACCTAGTAACTTATCATCTGGCTTATTGTCAAAGGAACTAAAACATAAGTTAGGTAATAATATTGCAGGGTATATTGAAATAGTATAAAATATTTGTTAACTTATCATCTAATAGTCGAAGCAAAAGTTCTGGGAAGGGTTAGAACAAGTTAGGACAGTCACTGATACAACACACACACGCACACATGATACAACGCAGACGGTGTTCTGGGAAGGAATTGAAGTGGATGCATTTTTTTGTTCACTTACCTTTCCTTCCCATTCCCCCAATTTCAAAGAGTTCAATTATTTTCAGCAACAGTTGAATATCATTCACAAGTATTCATCCAAAAGCAAGGCCATTGGCCTATTCATTTCAATGTTTTTTTTCCCCGAATATTCCAATGATTGACAGTGACCAATATCAAGAATTCTGCAGGAATTGTGAAAACGAAGGCGCAGATCGGCAAATGTCATGTAAAATCAAATTAGTGCACAATAACGCCGTGTAGAATAAAACCCGTGCATAATAACTCCGTGTAGAATAAAACTCGTGCTTGATAATGTGTTATGCTCGTGCACAATAATGCCGTGCAGAATAAAAATTGTGTGGAAATATATATTTATCTCGATTTCACAAAAATGTGTAAAGTATAATCCGTGCAAAATACATCCGTGTACGAAAAAAAACTGTGTATAATAGCGTAGCGAGAAAATAGACACTTACAAATTTCGCGCTAACAAGGGGAAGCTAGATGCGAGGGGTGACCGATTCGGAACATCTTTCGCCCACATGTAGGGTGCACCTAGGGGTGTACCAGGTCCAAGTAATATGGCGCGCTTCTCAGCCGTTTTCGAGATAGAAAAAATCGAGAATTTTCGAGCAGTCATATACTATTTGCGTACGACCGAGTACCACGAGCGCGTAGCGTAGTCAGCAACGTCTCCGCTTCGTAAACGCTGGATCGCCGGATCGAATCCCGGTGTCGACACTTTTTTTTTCTTTTTTTTTTTCAAATATTTCATTTCTACGGCAGCTGCTATGCGAATAACTTATTATTTCGATGAATTAATGTATATATTTTTTTTATTGTGGATTATTATGTAGGAATAAGGAATAACGAGGTGCTGGTATTGAGGTGGAAGGTAGGCAAAGAATCGTGACGAATAAATCCATGTGTTACCAAAGAAAAATCAAACTTTTTATTGGCGTTTCATTCATTATCAATAGTGCAAGAACTAGGGTGGTACTTATCGTAGAAACACGGAAAGCAATAACTACCTACATCCTTCATGGAATACAAGACCTGGGAATCACGAACTATGCACCTTTTTCATACTTGAATATTTCTTCATTGATTTACAGAGATATTTTATATGAATGGAATAGAATAAGAGAAAAGATAATAAGTTATTCGCATAGCAGCTGCCGTAGAAATGAAATATTTGAAAAAAAAAAAAGAAAAAAAAAGTGTCGACACCGGGATTCGAAATTCTCGATTTTTTCTATCTCGAAAACGGCTGAGAAGCGCGCCATATTACTTGGACCTGGTACACCCCTAGGTGCACCCTACATGTGGGCGAAAGATGTTCCGAATCGGTCACCCCTCGCATCTAGCTTCCCCTTGTAAGTCAAACGGTGCTCAACAAAATCTGTGTCAAATAATGTTGTGTAAAATAACGCCGTGCATAATAAAGCCGTGGAGAATAATTTTGTGTATAATATTATCTGAGGCAAATCCGATTGAGTCAAATATATACCTTCTCACCTGGGCTCGTCTCTTCAATTCCTGTCATCCTTAATTTTCACTCTTAACTAACTATACTATCACTAAAAGAATATCGCGGTACAGGAATAAAGATGAAAATATAGATACTACAAACTTATTTAGATGAAAGCCGTAACCTCAAAACAATACAACAAAACACTGACCGCCGGGCCGTCCCGAGCTCGTGGGCCTGCTCACAGCCGTACGGGTATGGCCCAATGGCTCTCAGAGGTTGCGCTGCGTCTGCTGTACGTCCACACACAATGACTCTTGTACTTTTTTGTACCTCAATAAATAAAAAAAAAATCACAGAATGACAACTACAGAAATTTTGCCATGCACGCGTCAAGTATTTCACATCATTTCACAATCATTTCACAATCATTTCACAACCATTTCACAATCATTTCACAAATATTTCACGATATTTCACATCTTTTTCATAGTATTTCACGAGTATTTCACAAGTATTTCACACAATTGCACATAATTTCACACCATTTCACATCATTTCACACCATTTCACACCATTTCACACTATTTCATACCATTTCACAACTATTTCATACCATTTCACAAGTATTGCATACCATTTCAAAGTCGACTGTCCCAACTATTTCACGAGTGGCTACCCCCTCGGACCAGAGCTCTAGCAGGCACGCCTCAATAAGGGCCGTATCAGGCTAAACAGACTAGGGGCTCAACAGGCACGACTCGGTAAGGGATGCTTGGGGTCAACTTGACAACGGTTCTAATAGACATCTAGAAATGGTCCGTATCAGGCTGAACTGACTGGGGGCCCGACAGGCACACCTTAGTAACGGATGCCTGAGGCCAACCTGACCAGGGTTCTAGCAGGCACGTTTCAATCAGGTCCGTATCTGGCTAAACTGAATGGGGGCCCAACAAGCACACCTTAGTAACGGATGCCTGAGGCCAACCTGACCAGGGTTCTCGCAGGCACGCCTCAAGAAGGTCTGTATCAGAACAGTCTCCCATTTGCGAGAATGTGGAACGAATCAATTCGTAACAAAAAATATTTAGAAAATTCGTTCCACATTCTCGCAAATGGGAGACTGTTCTACGTCAGTCAGAGGATTTTTGTGAATTTTTTCAGATTTTTAAAAATGGTCCTTCTTTTTGGTCGAAAAAAAATCATAACTCACAAAGGGTATTTTTTAAAAATCTGAAAAAATTCAGAAAAATGTTTTAGAGCAAGGGCAACAATAGAAAACATTACGAAGCAAATAAAAAAAGTTGTGGTCTGGAGGCTAGGTGAATTGACGTGGACAGCCCCATATATATATACATCCTAATCTAGTACCCTCATTTCATTACTTCATTCCATGCCTCATTCCATACTTTATTCATAACTCATTCCCTGCCCCTGTGCCCCCTAACTTTTTACGTCTCGGATTTTCTTCTCTTCCTCTTCCAATTCTTCTTCCTCCTTCCTTAATTCTGCTTTCCTTCGCTCCACATCTTTCCTCCATCTCTCCACTTCCTCCTTTCCCCTTTCCGTTCGTCCTCCCTCGCTTATGTTTTGGTTATTTTCGGTTGCTTTCTCTTTCCCGCCAAGCTTCTCTTCGCTCTGTTTTTCTTTTGACACTGGCTTTCTCTCGTTCCTCTCCCGTTCGTTGCTCGCTTCGCTCTCCTTTCTTCTGCCTTTTTTCTTCTCTGAATCCTTAGCTTTCTTTTCCGCTTTCTTTTCCGCTTTCTCCTCCATCTCTCCTGTCTTCTCTGCTTTCTCCCCGGTTTCCTTGTCTTTATCCTCGGCTATATTGTCTTTCTCCACACCTCGCTTTACCATTCTCTCTCCGGTGCTCGCCGCTGCTGTTGTAGCTAGCCTGACTCTCACCTCTTCCACTGCCAGTTCATCCTCTTCCTTCCTAATTTCTTCCTTTCTCCGTTCCAGGTCCTCTCTCCATTTTACCACTTCTTCTCGGGTTTTTTCCGTTTTTCCACGCTCCGTTTCTTCCCCCGCTTGCGTCGCGTTCTGTTCTTCCATCTCCTGCACATGCCATTCCTCCTCCTTCTCTTTCCACGTCCACCAGGTTCCGTCGATGCACACTCTTTCTTCCTCCTCTGTGACTTTCTTTCCCTCCCGTCTCGCGTTCCTTGCTCGATTGTTCACCAGCCATCTGGTCCTTCTCTCTCTGAACGTGCTATCTCTTTCTACCCACAGTTCCCATCGCTCCCAAATTTCCTCTCTTCGCTTCACTATTTCGCTGATGTCCTCCATTCTTCCGAGGCGCACGAACACCAGATTCTCTTTCGTCATCCAGATCTGTTCCACCTCTACCTTCTTTCCTACTTCTTTCTCCAGCCACTTTCTTATCCTCTCTTTGACTTCCTCTTTCTCTACTTCCATCCCTTTAATTACCAAGTTTCTGGCCTTTCTTCTTCTTTCCCTCATCTCCCACTGCCAAGTTTCGCCTCCCTCGTTTTCCCCTATCTCAGCCACCCTGGTTCTTCCGTTCTCTTTCCCTTCCTTTTCTCCTTCTTTCTCTCTTGCTCTCTCTCTTTCATCGGTTCTGTCAACTTCCTCCACCCACGACCTGCTCTTCGTATCTCCCCCTGCCACCTTACTCGCGTACGATACGCTTCCGGAGGGGGTCAGCCCCTCGGCCTCCTCAGCGTCCCGATCCCCCTCTGCCTCCCTTTCCTCTCTTTCATCCTCCCTTGATTCTTCTTCGTCTTTGTCTCTATACTCCAGTACTAGTTTCTTCCTTTCCTCCTTCGCTGCTAACTGCTCGAAGCCTCTACTAATACTTTCGATCAGCTCCTTGAGAGCCCTGTCATTCTCCGTCGCCTCGCTCGTCTCGCTCGTGCGCTCCGCCTGACTCTTCCTTCCTTACCGGTTGAGCTCGTTGCTCTCGCTGTCAGTGCTCAGTCTCTCCGCTAGTCTCCTTGTTCCCTCTCTCCTCCCTTCAGCTCCGGGGTCCCCTTGTCAACGAGATCGTTCCTCACCTCTATTGCCTTGTCTCTTTACCTCCTTTTCCTTCCTCTAATTCCCAATTTCGGCTGCTTATTTTCTCTCTATGCCTTTTTTGCCGTTATCTCTTCCGACGTACCAATTGACTCCTCTCCTGTTTCTCCCTGGCTCTCACACATGCCACAAAACTCACACTCCACTTTCAGAGGCTCTTCACCCATTCACATCCAAGATGGCTCCCCCAATAATGATAATAATAATAATAATAATAATAATAATAATAATAATAATAATAATAATAATAATAATAATAATAATAATGATAATAATAATAATAATAATAATAATAATAATAATGATAATAATAATAATAATGATGATGATGACGATGACGGCGACGACGATGACGATGATGATAATAATAAAAATTATTATCATAATATTATGATAATAATTATTATTATTATGATAATAACGATATGATAATAATTATTATTATCATTGCCAAAAATTTACTCGCAAGTGGTGAAATTTGTAAATGGAAATGAAAACGTATGCGCCATTTTTTTTTTTCTACCAACACTCTAAAATCCTGTGAAACGCACAGAATAATCAAAATTCCGGATCTTTTGAGAAATTTTCAAGTCTCATCATAAAAAAACTAGGCAAGGCAGGGGTATAGAGTTGTATTTTTATTTTTTTTTTTTTATCTTGAAAATGTTGTGAAAATCGGAATTTCAATTCTTCTATGCGTTGCACAGGACAAGAGTATTTGTGAAAAAAAAAAAAATGGCGTACTACGACTATACGAGTTTATACCGTTGCCCTGTCAATGTTTTTTTTTTTAATTTTAATTTTGAAAATTTCAGATAAAGAACTCTGAAATCAGACTTTTTTATGCGTTTCACAGGATTTTAGAGTTTTTGTAGAAAAAGAAAAAAAAATGGCGCATACGGTTTCAGTTTCATTTACAAATTTCACCACTTTCGAGTAATTTTTTTTCAATGAAAATAATAATTATTTATAATAATAATCATTATCATAATAATAATTGTGATTGTTATATTATTATTTTTGGTATGGAAAAAATTGAAATTCCGATTTTCATAACATTTTGAAGATAAAAAAAAATTGAATAATAAATGGCGTATACAACTCTATACCTCTGCCTTGACTAGTTTTTTTATGATGACACTTGAAAATTTCTCAAAAGATCCGGAGTTTTGATTATTCTGTGCGTCTCACAGGATTTTAGAGTGTTAGTAGAAAAAAAAATGGCGCATACGTTTTCATTTCCGTTTACAAATTTCACCACTTGCGAGTAAATTTTTGGCAATGATAATAATAATTATTATCATTTTGTTATTATCATAATAATAATAATAATAATTATTATTATCATAATATTATGATAATAATTGTTATTATTATCATCATCGTCATCGTCATCGTCGTTGTCATCGCCATCGTCATCGTCATCGCCGTCATCGTCATCATCATCATCATTATTATTATTATTATTATTATTACGGAAAAAATTGAAATTCCGATTTTCACAACATTTTCAAGATAAAAAAATAAATAAAAATACCACTCTATACCTCTGCCTTGTCTAGTTTTTTTATGCTGAAACTTGAAAATCTCTCAAAAGAATCGGAATTTCGAATGATGATGATGATGATGATGATAATAATAACAATAAAAATGCATTGTTATAACTATTATGTATGTTTATGTATGTTTATGTATGTTTATTTAATGTTCCCCTCGGGGTTACATGGCTTCCGTCTCCATAACTTCATCTCATACATTACTACTTACAATTAGACTAATTTACAAATTTTTACAACTTATACATATCATACATTTGTTATAAATATTATTATTCCGAATTATTTCCGTTTGAATTCCCGCTCAGCTGTCATAGCGCTGAACAAGGAACGGCGGTTCGTGAAACGCAGGACCGCGCGACGAAGGTTGGCAACAACTGTAAGCTTGGTTCCCGTTGCGCCCGCGCGGCGAAAAAGGAGCGCTGACCGGCCCGACACGCAACGCGAAACGATCCAAAATGGCCGCGGCCACCGCTTCATACGGAGAATTAAAGACTTTTTTTGAGACAATTTTTCGTCTTCATCGTTGAGTGAAATGAACAAGTTTTCCGATATATGTGAGTGGAATTATATTTATGAGGTCGCTCAATGATTCGTTTCCACCTTTGAGATACGTAGTCGGTGATATGAGTGAAAACAAGTGACGGTCTCACGCTCCGCAACACAAAAAAGGCTTATTTTACTCGATTTTGGTGAGATACACGTTCATGCAGCTACCAATTTGATTACAAATCGTCTAAGGAATCCCTTAAGCACCCCCCCGTTCATATCAGGCATCAGTTTTCTCTGAATACGGAAAAGACTGAGTCCAGCATGCCCTTAAGTCAAGAACAACAATGTCATAACGTTTAACGTTTGGACCCTGGAAGGGGGCCCTCTTCAGAACTGAAAAGAAATATATTTGTCTCAACAAAACTAGTGACTACTGCTATTTACAAAACATAATTACAAGCGCAGTCCGTTGATAATAGTTATTATCAACGGACTTGACTTCCCCCCTTTTCCATTTATATGACGTTATGTACTTTATATTTTTCCACGTTGTAAGTATTTTGTAACAACGCTTGTAATCAAGTTTTGTGAATAGCAGTATAGTCACTAGTTTTGTTCAAACGAATATATTTGTTTTCAGTTCTGAAGAGGGCCCCCTTCCAGGGCCGAAACGTTAAATGTTGTGACATTGTTGTTCTTGACCTAAGAAACCAAAAGTTCCTTCACATAATATAATTGATGAGGTCAACGAAAGGGAAAAGAAATAAATGAATCAGAGATTTAACATTAAGAGAATGTTCCATAATGTTTTGGTCTCATTGAAATGTATTGTTTTCACACGGCAACTTTTCGAAAATAGGACCTCATGTTTGAATCCCTAGATTCTATAGAACTTAGCTGAAGAAGGGTTACATTTGAGTCTGTAACGTCCGAAAATGCCTGTCTGGTCCTAGTGTTGCGATGGCTCAGGTTCTGCCGATATTAGGAGATACTTTTCGTACCTACTGTGCAGTAGGGATGACAGGGTAGTCATTCCGGGCGCGCACGTGTAACAACAATGGACAACAATGACCGTTCATGGATTCGGGGGCGTGGGTATTTTCCAATTCCACGAGAAACAGACGTTGACCCAAAGTGGACAATAATGACCGCTCGAGAAATCGAGGGATTGAGGGAGTATATTCGATCGTGTATGTAATATAGTCTGATTGTGAGAATGATCAACACAAAAATATCAGAAAAACAGTGTTCATATTTTCATTAGACGATCGGTACACTGATCAAATCAAATTTATTGAGTTGGCTCCTAACTTGGAATCCCAGTATGACCAAATTTTAACCTGTAATGATCACACCGGGTCAATTCGATCCGGATTCATGTTTTAATCGAACAATACGAGTAGTCAACAGACGAGAACCGGAAAAACAGTGAAAGATAAACATTTTTCGTTCTTTCACCCTTTCCTGCCCCGAATGATCAAGTTCAATCTTCAAAATGAACGTACTTTTTTCAAGACACTGTACCCAACAATGTTTGTACGCAAGTACTATAACTCAAGAGTATCGTTCACAAATTCTTGCGGAAGAAAATTGAAAAAGTTATGAATTTTTCAGTAGGAAACCGCTTTCCGAACACTATTTTTGGGGAATTTTGTTTAGTACTTGAAAAAAAAAAAAATTAAAGTTCCATCGACGAGAACATATTTTTCAATGTTCAAATTACGTTCCTGAATTTTTATACGAAAATATAACACGTTGTCTTGCTTCAGTAATCGCGCAAAGTTGGCTCGGGTCAAATTGACCCGGTGTGACTATTATGATAGTCTACTGAGGTGTAATCAATACGGGTTAAAGAGTAAGTCTCAATGAAGATGTGAGGGCTAATTTCGATCATGTCAGACGGTGCTTTACCAACCAGCTTCCTGGCTGAAGCGCGTCATCGCTTTATGATGTTCTATGAGACAATACCGGTGGTCTAGAAGCTTCTGTGACATTCTATTTTTCATATTTAAACTCAACGTCTCACATTATTAAGGCACATGAACTTTATTTTCCATAATTTGGTACAGTGAAACCGCATTCATACGTTTTTCAAGGGGAACGGGAATAAGAAGATATTATGTATCATAATACAAGCGTCACGAGTGACAAAAAAACCGACTTCAAAACCAAACTACTCAACCGATTTTGATGAAATTTATATGGAATTAATCTGAAAGTATACCCTTTCGAATAAGAAAAGAATTTTCCAAATCGGTTTGTAAATAACGGAGTTCTGAAGTAACAAACATAAAAAAAAAATACAATCGAATTGAGAACCTCCTCCTTTTTTAAAGTCAGTTAAAAAATTACGTACGGGTGCGAATTACGTTGAAGTGAAATACCTTAGCACTGCAAATTTACTGCCAGGACCGAAGGAATGCTACGCTCAAACTAGGAATATGTACAAGTACGAATCGTATGAATGAGATGTCACTGTATTTCATAGTATTTCATTAACAAGAGATTGTGAATTATTCACTTCAACTTCTGGTCAACACGTTTTGTTAGGCGAGGTTATGTTTTTCGTACGAGCCGTTGGTTTTACCTGGCTGGCCGAAGGCGAGCCCAAGGTAAAGCCAACGGAGAGCACTATAACAGGAGCTGAAATATGCTATCGAAATATACTATTCTTACACCGATCGCAAAATGCCACTTTTCATACCTCTTGAGCAGGCGCAAAACAGATCTTTTCGGCCCTCGGGCGCAAAGTGCTGTTTTGCGCCCGCGCACTCGGTCTGAAAAGAGGCATTTCTGCAGACCAGGTGTTGAGAAAAAAATCGTGTGCATCACGGGCGCAACTCTATTTTGGCGAGTGTGATTGCAGTACACTCGAAAAATAGTACTTTGTACCCTTGATACACAATGTACTATTTCAATTATGATTTTCAATGTTCTATTTCATGTTCAAGAAAATTTTTGACCACATTCAAAACTCACGGTTTGACCTCGAGTGATTTATACGAAATATTGAACAAAAATTGATTTACATACTTTACTGATATTATCACATAAAACAAGGCGTAGCTCGCGAATGAAGGCCGTGCCCAAAATATGTTTCATACAAAAGTTGTGTGTTTTTGACCAAAGAAAATTGACAAAAAATTAAAAAATTTTTTAAAACGGGTTTTACAAGACAACTCAATTTTTGTGCGTTTTTCGTCGAAATCGACGATTTAGCATGCACTGAAAATTCGTGAAAAAATATTTTTGTGAAGATCAAAAGAAAACTAAACTTTTTTTCTCTGTGAATTTGCGATAAAATGTAAGACTTCAGAGTTGCGTTAGATTGATGGAAAAACTTGAAAAAATCGCCGCGATCGAGCCATGGGTCAAAAAAATCTAAGGAAAATCGGAAAGCGTACCTTTTATGGAGTAGAATACGGAAAAAAATCGGCGACCAATTCGGTGAGGGTCGGGGTCAAACTCTGTTCACTTTCATTTGGACTACCCCGTATATATCATAAGATATACAGGGTGTCCCATTTTAAAATATGAACGCAAATATTTCGAAAACGGTTCACTGTATCGAAAAATATTTGAGACAAAAGTTGTAGGGTTACGAGGGGGGCAGCTTCTGGTGACTTTGGCTTTCTTGCAAGTGGAGGCGTTGAGGTGATATGAAGGTCAACTATGGTTTTTTAAATGGAATCATGTATTTATTATTTGTCTATTCGATTGAGCGTTGAATTTCATGTCAAAAAGCACTGGAGCACAGGTGTGTTGAAATCAATGGTTTATTAGATACACCCCTCAAAAGATTTGAAGCTAAATCTCATGACGAACCGAAAAATGATGAACTCATGAATGCTCGTAACTCTTGATCCAGAGGTCGTGTTAAAAAACACACGGTGCGCAATTCGAAGCTCGAAATGACTACTTTTACCTCCACTGAATGAATTTTTTTATCGCGTCCTATTGTTGAGTTACACCTCTCGGAAACGATCATTTCGAAAATCCATGCTTCGATATCAACTTGCAACACCTTGCACAGGGCGGAGATTTCCCAAGCTTGAATTTGCACATCTTGTGTTGCTAATACGACCCTTGGATCAAGCAGTCACGAGTTCATCATTTTTCGGTCCGCTATCAGATTTTGCTTCAATTCTTTTGAGGGTTGTATCTCATGAACAATTTATTTCAGCACACCTGTGCTCCAGTGCTTTTTGACGTAAAATTCAACACTCAATCGAATAGACAAGTAATAAATACATGATTCCATTTAAAAAAACAAAGTTGACCTTCATATCACCTCATCGCCTCCACTTGCAAGAAAGCCAATGTCACCAGAAGCTGTCCCTTTCGTAACCCTACAACTTTTGTCTCAAATATTTTTCGATAAAGTGAACCGTTTCCGAAATATTAGCGATCATAATTTAAAATGGGACACCCTGTATGTTTGTGACATATTTCTTGAATATTTCCCAGCACTAACATTACTGTTCGATTATCCGAATTTTCGATTATCCGAACTGGGCCCGGTCCCAATTTGTTCGGATAATCGAGGTTCTAATGTACAGGGCAGCATGCTCTGCGCTCGTGAGTAAAATTCCACTTTTCTTCCTTGATGCACAATATACTATTGCCCCCGAGACTTCGTTAGTCCCTCCCTCTTCGCGCCCCCTAGATCGTTTTGAGAAACATAACTTTCGATGTGATCACGCTCACCTGATGGAAGCCGAGGTAACTTTCAATGCTATGTGTGGCGAAAAACACTTCTCCATCGCACGTCAGGATCAGAAGAAACCCGTTCAGTGCCTGAAACAAAAGACATGTGATTCAAATAAAGATAGTGAAAGGACTGAAGTTGAACTATATTCTTGTCACTACAAAACTTATTACGCTTAGATTGAAGCGCTTTTCGATTACCGATTAGTTATGGAATAACCTTACAAATATTGAGGTTAAGAAGGATTAAATCTGAGTAAAATTATTTAAGAAAAGCCGCACCTGTGACCCACCCCCCTCGATTTGGCTGAGTTTTCTTTCATTTTTTTCACTTGAATTTGGGTATTTTTGATTACGCGGAGGTTTTTCGTACTACGTGTCTGAAAATGGGCTTCCTTGTGTGAAATTGACCAAGGAACAATAATATGGTCATAGCTGCGACTCACGACCAATACCTACAGAAATATTGGCGAAAAACACTAAATCGAAAGGGGCGGGTGACAGGTCCGGCTTTTCTTAAATAATTTTACTCTCTTCGAAAATGCGGAATTGAATCATGTCAAAACATCTGGACTGGACTTCAATACTGATTTCCTCGTTACACTCGGACCCCATTTATTTGACCAACTCGGGATCGGGAACCTTCAGTTATTTGACGGAAGTAGGGGCCCCCACTCATCGTCTTTAAATGGCGGCCATCAGCTGCGCACCCGTACATGCGCTGGTTTCCCCAACGCCAGAGGCTCAGGAAGCCCAGTGGTGGGGGGTATAGGGAGTCAAATAACTGGGGCGGAATCGGTCAAATAAGTGGGGCCGTCAAATAAGTGGTGGTCAAATAAGTGATCCGAGTGTATACGGATTTACTCTCGAAACACAGAATTACGGGTGTGTTTATCAAGTGGACTCAGCAGTCCGCCAACAGTCTGCATTGGCAATTGGTTCTTTCTTTGAAATTTACGTCAGTCACATCCAATACACGAGACAGATTATGGTTCCGGTTATTCAATTTGTTATTTCCTGCCGTTTTTACCTGCATTCCCCACGCAAAAGAGCAAACAAAGATTAGCGGCCCTTGTACCGTCATTATTTATACTCAATCAATTGTAAATCCGATGAAGTTATTCTGAAAATTCTGATAATTAGGAGACATCGAAGCTCAAAATATCGAGGCTCCGGTTCATTCCCACATTCGACGATAATATTGACTTTACGGTAAAGCGGAGGGAACTTGGGAGCAACTAGGCTGTAGCTTGGTTTGAGGGCAAATATATTATTTTGTTGTTTTATTTGGGAGCAATTTCGTACCAGGTACAACTACCCACCAGCAAACCGCCCCCAGGTCTCACCGACCACCGAGTAGGTACCTCTAAACGTGCGCCCTACGCCCCTACCGGAAAATAAGCTACAGTGTGAGCCAAAAAAAGTTGAACGCTATTCAAACCGCTGTAACTTCTATATTTTACAAAAAGTAATGATATCTCCCAAGAAAGCACCTCTGGTGCAAAAACCGTCGCCAAGTACATTAATGTGGTCTCCCCAAAAAAATCTATCAACAAAAAAGTCTTCCTCCAAAAATACTCCTTAACAAAAATTAGTTTTAACAAAAGTCGTCTTTCAAAACATTCTTCCTATGAAAAGTTTGAAATCAGATACAACTACCAAGTACAAGAATTATTAATAAAATTAAACCAATCTGGTTTATCAAACAATTAGTGATGTGATAAAAATTGGGAGGAAAAGTTCAAAAAAAAAAACCTTGAACGAAAAAAAATGTACGGAGTGGTACTTGGCGGCCCATCATAGCAATTGACGAAAATGTCACGTGAATATTCGACCTAATACTCTTTCATCTACCCACACCTGGCCCGCCAAGTACCACTCCCTAGATTTTTTTTTCGTTCAAAGTTTTTTTTTTGAACTTTGGCGACGGTTTTTGCACCAGAGGTGCTTTTTTGGGAGATATCATTACTTTTTGTAAAATTTCGCTTGACCACCCAATAATTGTGCTCGCTCGCTCGGTTGTGTTGTCAGTAATACTTATATGCATATAGTTTCTCGACTTCTGATTTTTCTTAAACTTTTGACGCGAAATTTGAACGTCTATTGAGTATTACAAGCTCTTTCGTTACAGTCCTTTTTTCCCTATATACCTGCAACGTGTAGCTCTGCGTGTAGCCCTCCTCCTTTCCCATCTGGGCTTGGGACCGAGAATTATGGAGTTTGTTGCATACAGGGTTATAGCTGCTGTTCACTTTAATTTTCCTTGAGCATTCGAATATTGAATATCGAATATCGTTATCGCATAAAAAAATCCTTCCAACATTTTTGAAATAATGGTAGCTTAGACTGTGGAAAAAAAACTTCAGCCTCCTGCGGTGAAAATGTAAGAGCAGAAAACCTTGCGATGAAGATTTTGCCCACCGCTGCCTAAAATTCCTTGTGTCTACACTTTCATCGCAGAAGACTGCATTTTTTTTCACAGTCTGTACTACCATTATTCAAAACCTTCTGAAAGGATTTTCTTGTACACCTCTTTCCAACATTGTGGGAATTGATAAACCAATTTTTGCCAAAAATTTCACCAGTCTCCTGCTAAATAATATGAAGCCTGTTGGGTATAATGTTAGGTATGTAACTCCAGAATTGTTGATACATTACATTATGGTCCGAACCTGGATAATTTTTCGCAGATTCTGATAAAAGTTTAGAATAAAACTAACGATAAAAGAATCATTGTCCCAATTAGAAAATCAGGAGGGAAATTATGTCATGTACAATGAATAATTTTTCACAGGTAATCTTGGAAACGATTAGGGCATTTAAGTGAACGAGTTGAGTATTTATGAAGAAACATGACAAATGTTTGTATCAACTTTTTCTTGGCGACTCATTGTACTCGGACATATTTCTACGGTAAGAGCCATTTGTATAGAAATCAGCTATTTTTTATCGCTGATACTTTGAAAAAATCGATAGGGCTTTACTTGAAGCGAATCGTCATTATAGTTACATTTGGTGTCGAAGCCCTTTTCCACCCATTTCAGTTGAGCGGAGAGATTTTCAGGGTTGTTTAAAGTTCCAATTAGGTTTATTTTTCTGTTTTGTGGATGCACATTTTAGAACTAAAGTTGATGTATTGAAATTCATACTTATATTTATAACAAATACGTTCGGCAATATGTTGCATCGTTGAAACTGTCACACAATTCAAAAGTGATCAATCTGTGTATTGTGAGGCTAATACCACAGCGTTTTAAATTTGGCATTGATATGTTTTGTCAGTTGGACGAAATCAGATATGCATTAATGCTGCAAATAATGTTTCCAATCAATCAAGCAAAAGTAACGAGATAAAACTTTCTTGCTCATCTAAATTAGTTATGACCAAAGTGAATGAATAAGTTTCTTTGTCTCACTTCATCCGAAATGTATTGAGTTCAGCAGATTATTGGGACTCAATAAATATTTCATAAAATAGAAACACTGCTATGTTATTAATTTGGCGGATCAATAGATTTTAGAAAATCGATAAATAAACATTACAGACTGACACATCGTTCGTACACGTACTCAACAATAGCAGGTATAAGCAGGTGAATAATGTCAAAGACTTAATTCAACCATAACCTTGTTATAGTCACATATCCTAATACATGATTTATTTCTATCGTATACTCAATCAGAGTGTTGATGTTGGTTTGCCAAATAGCTCAAGCGATAAAATATATGAGCAGTTAAGGTGAAAAGTTGATTGGTGACGAATCAAGGATTACATGTTCAACTATAGGCGTATTCGCGTTGGGATCAAAGTGATTTTCATCATAATGATGTGCCAATCAGATGTCAAATAGCACCGCTCTGAAGTTAGGCGCTATGATCTGATTGGCTGAATTGGTTCATCATTATGATCAAAATCACTTCTAGCCCCAACGCGAATGCGCCTTATATTATAGATAAATTCAACTTTCTACGTAGTTACATTTGATCAAGTTGATTCATCTGTTTGGCACTAAAAACACGGTGAAAATTCATGAACCGGGACTGAGTAACAATACAGCCACAGCTTTTGAAATTTCACATCAAGAAAAGTTTGAACATAAAACTATTTTGCGAGTTATATGAAACCCAAACAAAGACACTGTACACGGTAGACGGTCGAGTTTTTCGAACGCACGCTGGTCTACGCTAGACACAATTCATCACACATGGAACTACACATACCCACTCCTACATATACCTCATCTGGTTGTTAGAGATCTGTATTGAAACGAATCCGAAGCTCGTGTAAGCAAATCCACTTTCACACAATCAACACTCAAGAATTTTTCCGTACGTATACGTGTTCTTAACCACATTTCTTACCTCAAAATTGCAAGATTCGTGATTTTATGCGAGACACCCCTATTTATTACAATTCAGTTCTTCGATTCATACGTTAACATCTGTATAATCTAACAAAAAAACATCGTCGATGTAAAAAAAGCCGCCAAGTACCCACGAAAAAATGAGCAAAACGAATCGCCAGTCTCTGTCGTGAAATCAAGAAAGAAACCAAGCACCGAGCGTACCCCTTCGATCTCTCAGCAAGTTTACGTCGTCAAGTCGGAGTTTCGTGTGAGGATATCGAAACATCATTCCAAGAGCTACACTGTTAGAAAAAGTTGCGGTGTAAGACGGCCCGGAGTAGAGGTTAAAAGATTTGGTGTCGATTATGACACTATTTTAGTGGTAGAAACGACCCCGGCCATGTTGTAAATGGGAAAACTGGTGTCATTTTGGCCCTTGTGACGCGATTCACCAAGATTAACACCTCTTGGAGTACTAGCTACACCGATAACGGAGTAAATTCACTTGCGTTCCAAAATCGGTGTCCGAATTGACACCGAAAATAGTCTATAGAAGTCCACACCATTAGGTGTCAATTTGACACTTTTTGGTGCATGAATGGCACCGATCGGTGTTATTTTATCCGATCCCCTCAAATCGGCAATAATCAATTTGTTTATTTCATTCTTTTATACTTTTAAGAACGTACGCGACGTGGTTAAACAAACATCTGAGATGGTGGTTAATGTATGTTTTTGAACAAGTCATTGTCCATGGTGCAGAAATCATGTACCGAAAAGTTGCAAGCTAAGCTATCCGGCCGTATAGCGTAGTGGTTAGGGCGTGCGACTAGTAAAGGGGGGTTCCATGGCATTTCACCTAATCGGTGAAGGTCACCGACGCCGATCTTGATGACAATTTTTTTCTGAATTCGTGCATCGAAAAGAGTGAACACGTATTTGGCCGTTTTTCGATTCAGCCATTTTTTCTATTTTTTTGAATTTTCCAATTTTTCATCCTTTTCGCAAACGGACTTTTTTCAACTGGCTCTAACTTCAAGAGCTTTGACTTTTTTCGAAAAATGGTAAGGACATAAAATGTGCCAAAAAGACCGAGATTCTCGAAAAAAAATTGCACAATCTTTTCCAACTACACCGTTCTGGGATATTTTTGATAATAGAGAAAAAATCAATATATTATTTATTTGGACACCTTCGATTTTCCTGAAACTTCTTACCTGAAATCAACCACTTATAATCAAGTTATCCTCCAAAGGAAATTATGGGCCTCGGATTCGTTCGGAAGTTACACCATCATAGGTGCCGAAAAATCGGACAATCGCAAGAAATCTCAGGGAAATCAGTTTTATCAATTTTAATTTCGACAAGAAAAGCGTACTTGATGAAAAATTGAATATTGATGATTGAAATGATTGAATTTGAACTATTCAACTATTTCAATATTATACTATCATTAGTTAAACTATTGTAGTCGCTTTTTTATCGGATGATTCATCGAAATTTCGAGATCTCAGCATTTATACGGTTGAATTTTTCAGTATACAAGATAATTTGTTTTGTTGCGAGCTTGAGTTCTGATTGAGTACTACCCCAGCTCGGTCTTCTGTTCGCTGCAACCGTCGATAATGTCAACGTTGACGTACACTTGAAGTTTTATTTCGAATTTCGCGAATCTAGAACTTATTTTATGATCGGAACCACGTGAAAACTAAGTATCTACTGTGACGGGTATCTAGCGACACCTGTCAGAAGTTATAATAAGAAATATAAGGTGAAAACGATTATACCGGCGGACTAATAAGTCAAAATAGAAATTGACAACAAGACGAGTCAAATAGAGTGGGTGAAGGTTTCCGCTCGCCTCTGTCTCGGTCACTTTGCGAGAAGAGGCCTTAGAGTCAAGACTGAGCTAATATTTCCTCGTAACGTTACACTACATCCCATCTTTTACCAGTCTAATCAATTTATACACTGTACCAAGAATCTAGTCATCCAAAACGTTTAACTATCTCGATCATCACACATACAACAAGTTCACTATCTTCTCAATCCAATTGTATCCAAGAAACTATATTAAACACCAAATCATCGATCATCGAAGCGAGAGGGTCTGACGAGACGTAATCTCTACGCCACTAACAAGGAACATGGAATCATCATCGAATCTCCGGAACCTGCATGGTCAATTTTAAAGATAAGTTGAACAGTGAAATAATGAGAAAAGAGTTAAACAACGACTAATGATTCAAGAGAAAAGTAAAAGGGATATATACATATAACATGATGGTAGAAGATTGAATTATTATACGAAAGGCCTAATTTTATTATAATCGAGTTTAATCCGGTTTGAATGAGTGAAAGCATGAATGTGAATTTTTTAATGTTAACCTTATTTTATACATTGTAGATGAATAAGAAGCCCATTTGTGAAATTTATGCACATATTTCTTAAAGCCAATTGCCAATTAAAACAAGAAATCTGATAATTCAACTATTTATACTCGAAATTGATTTTACTCTTATTTATTAAACCCATAAAACAACCCTTTTTATCGTTTTTAGTGACAGAGCTAAAAATCTGTTACACTACATTCATAAATGTACGTGAAAATATACTTTGCACGGTAAAAAAATTATAATCTCGTTTTTTTTCACGACGTCGGGTATTTTTTGAAAAATTTAATTTTTCAGCAAACACTGATTTTTGGAACATGAGAACTTGTCTGCTCAAAGTTAAAATTGATTTCCCTGAGATATATTGCGATTTGTCCGATTTTTTGGCACCTATGATCGTGTAACTTCCGAACGAATCCGAGGCCCATAATTTCCTTTGGAGGATAACCTGATTGTGGGTGGTTGATTTCAGGTACAAAGTTTCAGGAAAATCGAAGGTGTCCAAATGAATGATATAACGATTTTTTCTCTATTATAAAAAATATCCCAGAACTGTGTAGTTGGAAAAGATTGTGCAATTGTTTTTCGAAAAGCTCAGTCTTTTTGGCACATTTTATGTCCTTATCATCTTTCGAAAAAAGTCAAAGCTTTGGAAGTTAGAGCCAGTTGAAAAAAGTCTGTTCGCGAAAAGCATGAAAAATTGGAAAATTAAAAAAAATTGAAAACGTGGCTGAATCGAAAAACGGCGGAACACGTGTTCACTTTTTTCGATAGACGAATTCAGAAAAAAATTGACATCAAGATCGGCGTCGATGACCTTCACCGATTAGGTGAAATGCCATGGAACCCCCCAATACAAACAGCGGCGAGCGTTCCGGGTTCAAACCCCGTCTAGGTCTTAGAAATGCGAAAAAACCGACGGTAGTAGCGCAAGACTACCGAGCGGGAGGCTTGAGTTCAAATCCCCAGTGTGTCAGTGTTGATTTGAACGTCAATCCGCAAAAAATGTAAGACGGGTCACGCCGTTCAGGCGCACTGGCAAGCTGGGGGTATGGGCTCAGTCCGGCTACACTCGGACAAGGTTTTCCTTGTCCCTCGTGCGAATGCGGGTGTTTCTATCTCAACTGCCACTGCTATTTGTAACTCTGTGTATAAAGGGGTAATTCCCGTAAAAACGAATAAATAAAAACTTACAGCGAACTCAATATGCGTTTTAATTGACATCCGTACTGAAAAACAAGTTAGGGATAGCCTACAACACCGAAAATACCAATAAAAAGCAAAAACTCTACCTAATTTATTGATTTTTTTTTCATTACATGGGAAAATACTGTTTCGGAGGCCGAAAAGATCACACCGTTCAGTGCAAAGCTGCACGGTGTATTTTCTTCTAACACCGTTTGGTGTGCATTAGCCTCGCAAATTCAACACCGCAATTTTGTTACTATTGAATGTAATCGGTGTCGACAGTAATTAACACCTTACGGTGTTGTTGCATATGAACCATCTCGGTGTTGAACCACGGTGTAGCCTGGTAACACCAGGAATCTTACAATGTGCCACTACGCCAAAATCAGTGCGGACTTCTATAGACGTCGGTGCGGTGTTAGATCGGTGTCAGTTTTAACACCGGTTTTCTAACAGTGTACGTACTTGGCGGGCACATTCGGTTTTTCTTTCCGTGTGTTTGTGGTTTTATTTTCAAATTGACAATATGCTCACGTATTTTGAGAAACGTTTGTCCATTTAAACTGTGCTCCACACACATATTGTTTATTATTCGTCAAATTACCATAAAAATTGATTGATCAATTATAGTACACAACTACTTGCATTTTTATGCTGTGGTTTGTTCGTTTGTTTGATGATAGTTCCTCCAAGCTGTGAATAATAGTTTCTTGTATCGGTACTTTGTGGATGATAGATGTATTGAAGTATACTATACGCTTCCGGTCGGTGGACATACATGTCATGAATCTTGCATTGACTGGCTTATGTCCGATTGAGAGATAACATTGGTTCTATTCATACTGAATAAAAGCGTATCTTTCGATCTTGAAGGACAAATTCGTCGCGGCAGTTGAAAGATTAGCGCGTGCGAGTTTACGTTCGTGCTTGCGAGCGGGCGCCTCAAGGCGCCCGCTCTATACAGCACTTCCGTAAGCTCGCACACGCTAATCTTGTCGTACTAATATATCATTACGAATGGTTATCCTTTAGAACCTAATCAATAATGGAACATTTTTGCGAGAATACGAAACTGTCGTGATACGCGGTTAATTGTTTTATGAGTACTGTAATCGATCCTCCTTCTGCCTGTACACATATCTACTCGTACATCACGTATACGCACGGATGGTGAGCAAGATTGCACACAACAATTTTCAACTGGATTTTATATTCATTTTTATATGGAACAGTCATATTCTATACTAGTTACATCATTCAGCTGTGAGTTTTAGGTTCATGTTAAAGTAACAAGGTAAGGTTTTCTTGATCCGACCAATACATACTCAAGTTCCACCGTAAGTTACCTACCATAGGAGAACTTACTCTACACAGCTTATTGGCTTCATAGGTATGTATGGTGATTCAAGAGTTTTGAGTCTGATCTGATAATGCAGTGATAGTGGAACGTCAACGATTATTGAAGAAGATATTTACTTCTCTGAAGTGATGCGCATGATTAAGTACGTGTAATATACTTATTTTAGCATGCGATTATTATGGGGAGTAACTAGTTTTCCAGTGAAAAGTATTGCTATCGTATTTAAAATTCGGTTATCACACAAAAAAAAGTGGCTTGTCCGTATAGCTCTATGAAACCGAATGTGCCCGCCACGTACGTAGCTCTTGGAATGATGTTTCGATATCCTCACACGAAACTCCGACTTGACGACGTAGACTTGCTGAGAGATCGAAGGGGTACGCTCGGTGCTTGGTTTCTTTCTTGATTTCACGACAAAGACTGGCGATTCGTTCTGCTCATTTTTGCGTGGGTACTTGGCGGATTTTTTTACATCGACGATGTTTTTTTGTTAGATTTCACTTCTTTTTGCAAGTACACAATATGGATACTGCTGTTCCATATTTAACCGACAGTAATTATTTCAATCGGATTAACGTATCAACTATCACAACTTTCGTAGGAAGTACTTGAAGCCGTACGGTCTGTGCATGAGCAAGATAATTTAATTTCATTGGCCAAAAGAATCCCACGACAACTGTATTTACGGTAAAACTACCGTGGCTCTCAATGAAATTTAATTATTTCTGCGCTCGAGCAGTTGATCCTACGATTTCAAGTGTTCCTCAGGGTATAGATTGCTCAATAAATTTTAACGGCGACATACGTATTTATAGTATGATTATGTCAGGAAACACATGCGGAAGTAGGTCACGGGGAGAAACATTCAGAATAAAAAGACAGATTTACTTCACCTGTCAACTGTGACAAACATAGATGCTATATTAAATAGAAGTTAATTTTTTTGTATACAGTCTTAACTTTTCGACTAAACTTAACCTAACCTAACTCAACTTGGAATCAAAATTTCAGTATTTTAACCGCCATAGTTTGTATCAGGTGCTAGCTTAGAACTATCATTGATTCTTCCGAAATGCAAGTTCAATAGAATGAATGATTGAATTCGTTTCGGTTCCTTCGTACTTACTGGGCGAATTCCTAACGACGCTACAGTCTGAAGTTGCTTCATGTCGAGAAGTAAGCCTACAGTTATGAACCAATTCAACTGCCTGGAAGGTTGTTTTTCGGTTCTAGCCAAATTCGGCAGTATCATGATTAGGAATACGCCCTGTACCACTGTTATCGGATGATTTCCTTTTCCTTCTGTCAAGTTCACTCATTCGACACTATTCATTTAGCAATTCTTTAATAAAATTTGTCTAAAAATACAATTCATGAATAAGTTATTTTTATCTGTAAAATTGACAGTTATAAACTAAATATCTCTGAATAGGAATAGCTGAGACAAGCTCTTGATTCATCATCAGGTCACGCTGCATTCTTATTGTTTCTCATTTCTAGGTCAAATCAGTTGACTGTTTATTTGCAATAGGGTTCGTCGATTCTGTGATAAAACGAGGTCTTGGGATCATTAAGTGTACACGAATCATTGTCCTTTGCGTGCTTGTCCACTGAAATGCAATAATAATTTGGTCACTTTGAGAATCATAAAAATTATAACAACTGGTAGTTGAATACCCCATGCGCGGTAGCAGAGGGAAGTTGGGGACTATCGACTTGTATAGCATACCTTTCAATATGAAATATTCAGATTTGTTCTTTCACTCGTTGTCCGATGTGAGAATCTGAAGAATTGTGCAGATTCAAAGCTTGGTGGTGGTAGTAGGCTGATGTTTGGTTTTAAAAGATTGGCCATTCTGAAGTAGTTTGTTTCCACATACTCGTATCAGCAAACGACGATTGACCAGGTTGAGGCACGGTGAGAAGCTGGGGGTGCGAGAAAATGGTATATCTATCACAAGATCAATGGAAATACAGACTCTTGCAGACTCATCTTCAACCCCGATGTATTGGCTTTTCCAAAGTAGCTTCCCTGTAAACCAAAGGAATAAACGGAAATAAATACTATGAAAGAAATTTTCAGTTGTGTTTTTCTGGGTTTCCTATTCCATCGTTAGGGATGAGTTTGAAGCATCAGTTTCATAGCGCACTTTTTGATGATTAGCATTAGTCGTGTCCCTGCGGTGACGATTAATCAGGTGAGAAATGAAGCAAGCAACTCTTATGTCGAGTAAGGATCTGTGATCTATGGGATACTGTCGGAGCTGAGTCATCTGATCGATTTGTTCATCGAGACGAACATATTACGCCATACCGGCGTGATATAGGATGGCTCACTGTCAGTGATCGTAGGCTCTACCTTCTCGGGTCCTTGCTCTATATGCTTTTTCGTTCGGGTAAACCTTCTTATCTTAGAGATCTTTTCGTTGACCGCGGGCATGTACCCTACGGTTCCGGCCAGGTTGGCCCGTAGCGAATTTCTTTTGCCACGTTTTGACATCGAGACGCATCGCAGGTCCTTTGCGGTGGCAGGGCTGAATTTCTGGAATTCCTTGACGAACGGCTTGAGAGAAGCTCCTACCTTCTTGAACTTCAAAACCGGCCTTCGTCGGTACCTTTTTGAAACTAAGCTTGCGCGTTGTGGCGGGTTGTGAACAGTCCCCAGTAGTTTGGTTCTTTTAGTTTCTTCTGGTTTGACTTTCTTGATTTTATTTTATCTGAGTATGCGCTGCATTGCTGCTATAATTCATTATTATTATTATTATTATTATTATTTTGTTATTACCATTATTATCATTGTTGCCATTATTCGGTAATATTTTGATTTTCTATCTATGTTTTATCTCTCTCTTATTTGGTTCTACTTCTATTTTTCCTTTCATCATAATTGTAACTTTGTGTGCTATGTCTGTTTGTTTTTCTCCGCTAGCTCTGTACTGCCCTTTGTCCAATATTGTTATGGACATGAATAAATTAAATAAAAATTAAAATTAAATTTTTCTCAGCTTTCTTTCGTACTTCACACGAATGTTGTAGTAATCATTGTTTCTGGTGACGAAAGAATTGTTATTCTGATCTGGTCTGACTCTGTGTTCCCAGGTTCTGATCTGGCGTACTCTAATAGATCTGTTTCACAAATAATCAATTATTAGATATACATTTTGGAGTTAGAAACTTTTCGTTTCACCTTTGATGGAATAAAGTAACTTACTTAGTTTTTGAGTATAGAGTTTTGCACGGTGGGCTGATCGGCGCAGAATGCATTCGACAAGTCGCTCTGCATAGTGTATCCGTCTATGCAGTTAATTATCGTATCGATCATTCACCAGGTATTGCAAATTATGATTGGCGCGGGGTAACGCCTTGGGACGTAATGTAACATCGAACGCAGATAGCCGGAGGACTGACTGTGACGCGTCAGATGCAGTAGATAAGTATTCCATCCTAGAACGTCGCTTTCGGATGATGTGTGACTTTTCACTGTCCTGTAAAGTTTTGGTTCAAAATGTCACAGTTTATAGATTTTTCATAGTACTGCAATTGATGCAATGAAGAGCGATACTTACAATAAGGACGTATCGAGCTTTTCCCGGTAAACCAAACAATTCTAAATAAATTCTTCTTGTTGATCTGTGTGTCGGCTTCGCCAGCTCCGTTAATTATCCAATTGAACATTCTCAGGGTGTTACAAACGACGATTGGTTGGTTTGACTTGTATGGAGCAGCTTAGGAGGGCGCAACACTGACTCCAAGTATTTATGGTAACTGCGACCCGTAAGTTGTAGCTTTTTTCTCTGTTCCGGAACCTTGGCGATTGAGATCTGGCAGATTCTTTGGCGGAGCAATTATCTCAGTCGTCGGGTAGCTATGTACGTGTAGTATGTCTCGTGTCGATGACCAATCAACAGCATTCTTTTTGAAGTCTACCTCGACAAATCTTTAGCGTTCAATCAAAACGTTTTTTCGTATCGGCAATGCAGGACTGTTAGAACGAATATCTCGGGGACGGTGTTGATTGTTCCAGTATCTTGAAACTGGGTTTTAGGTTATTATGCGATTTCGTGATTATGATGTGTAATCACCCAGAATACACTCAATTGATTGATACTCGATTCAAAGCACTGGCACAGCACAAAGCACGTCGTGATCACTGACAAAATATTATTGATACATACTGTAACGTTTGGCCGTCACCACCAGGGTTCGTCGGTACGAAATGAGAGGGGACAAGGGAAAATATGGAGAAATGCGGTTTATTGAGACACGTGTTTACAGCATCAGATCTCCTAAGAGACTGTTAGTTAAAAAGTAGAGGCTGGTTGTCGTAGCAACCAGCCTGCACCTCTTTCGTGTTATGTAAAGGGTGTAAGGCTGCAGCAGCCTTCGTAACAATACATTGAGGTGATGGTATGACCAAACGATTTTCTTCGAACGATTTCTCTATCAACCGTGAGTCAAAAACTAGATCATGGATAGTTGACTGACATTTTATTACGGCGAGCCGCGAGCAGCGCTGACGGGCGGCCATATTATTTCTGAACTCACTTCGCGATCTGATTTATTTATACCGAGCGAGTAAGACATCGGATTCGGCTGAAAATCAATAGGGGTCGAGATTTGCACGGAACATAACCACGATTCAAATCTCAAGTCGATACGTACAGCCGTTTGATCGGAATCGATTGGCAAAGCCAGCGTCTAGCGAAAAAATTGGCTGGAGAAGACGAAGAAGAAGATGCTTTTTCATCAACTTTCGACATCAATATCTCGCAAACCAGTTGACCGATTGTGATGAAATTTATACAGCAAGGTCATATGGTGGGGGACATTCTGTCCTGTAATTTTATCGGAAAATATTCATGCGTTTCGTAGTTCTGATACCGTGATTACAGGTATAAAAGTTCGTCCCAGAAAATAATTCACGGCCAGCTCTCGCGCCTTCGGGTACTTGGCGGCGATTCGCTGCCGCGAATCTTGATAATAACAGAGAGAAACAAAGCGCATAAAACTTGGAAAATCATGAGATTTTATTGCGACCGAAGCAACTGACAGCTCTGTCTCGGGTAATCGATTCGTTGACTGACATTTTATTACGGCGAGCCGCGAGCAGCGCTGACGGGCGGCCATATTATTTCTGAACTCACTTCGCGATCTGATTTATTTATACCGAGCGAGTAAGACATCGGATTCGGCTCAAAATCAATAGGGGTCGAGATTTCTCGATCTTACGTTTAAACATGGCGGTCTATTCACTTCGGTGGCGATTCTCTACTCTACAATCGTGCCTTCCGAAGCGCCGTCTGGCGACTAACCTAGGGTACGTCGATCGCTGTGAATTCTTGCTGTCTAGCGGTGGTCGCTCTTCTCTCATTTTTATTGTCGTAGGAATAGAGCAATTGAGCTGACTGAAGAAGGAGATGACGAACAAAATTCTGCCGAGGAAACGGGTATCGGAAACATTCAAATAATCATATCTCAGCTGTCCGTGTACCGATTACATCGAAATTGGGCTCTAATGAAAGCTTATTACGGCCATGTCCCAGGATAAATATTTCAAACCCATGTATGAAGCAAGGCGAAAGAAAGACGATTAAATAATTCTCCCCACTGCCCGGTTCGCTCCCGTTCGGGTAAAGAGACTCGGAGAGTCTCTGCACCGTGCATTAAAAAAAAAATTTTTAATGTACTTGGCGCGAGACTCTACCGAGTCTCTTGATGAAGACAAAGCTAAGTGGATAGCTATGAATTCATCTCGACGGGTCCTAAGAAAACAGACGTAACTCAGCGGGCAGTCTAGAACGGACGTAACTCGCTGACCCGGTAGAACGGACGTAACTCGCCGTGCAGGATAGAACAGAACAGCCGTAACTCAGGAAATAAGAAAAGAATTACAATAGAATTTTCTGAGTTACGTCTGTTCTATCCTGCACGGCGAGTTACGTCCGTTCTAGCCGGTCCAGCGAGTTACGTCCGTTCTCGACTGCCCCCTGAGTTACGTCTGTTTCCTTAGGATCTCTCGATTATAAGTTGAGGGATCCTAAGAGAAGCTATATCTTGAACAATAAAACGTATCATCGTCTAATTGGGAGCTTTCTCCTACATATTATTGAATGGATAAAATATGTTCATACGGCCCTTTCTATATTTATTGAAATAATCTACCGGAAAATTCGTGATTTTTTTCAATCGCGGAGTACTTGTTTGGAGCATAATTATGTGGGCAACAAGATATACAACTTGATGCGACCATGACAGAGATTTTCTTTTCCACCAAGAACGGAATTGTTTACCGAAAAATTAAAACGCCGCGTCCAAAGATTGTTTCCCAAGCCTCCCGATTTCTTCACATGCATGAAAACTTACTGTCTAAAAAATTAACCCATTAATTAAATAAAATTTACAGATCTTTTATGTAACGCAAGCAGCCGATGCATTAAAAATGTTTTCTGCGCTACCTCCGTCGGGAAACAATGCGTGGAAAGTTTTTCCACGCACCGTTATCCCCACTCCGGGCGCGCAGAAACTTGGAAGTATGGCTCGGGCGCAGATAGGGACACAGTGACTTGTGCTTGTGTGTCACACTCGCCTGCGGTTCGTGTGTCCCACGCGCACCCGTCACGCGTCCCTTTTTCTACGCCCTTGCCATACAAATAACTATTTCGACTTTCGTTGTATTGTTTTCATGCATTTCTTTTTTTTTTCAATTCAATGGATCTCCCTAATATATTTTCATTTTTTTTTTTTATAATGCACTATTATTATTGCCATCTATGATTACACTAAGAATCATTATGTGCACAGTGAAATCTACATTACCAAAATGTCCCTCGTTCTATTGTTTTTGTTCTTTCATTTATTAATTCAACTTTTCATCACGCACTTCCGTTGCATCGCTTTCGTCCCCGAATTCAAGATTTGATATTGACCCCACAGACCGAAAACGGAGGCATTTTCAATGCTAATATTATATGGGTTGGATGACATCTTGAATCACTCACAAGCAGAAATCGGCAAAAATGATGATTCCAGGGACATTTTGGTCATATATTGTCAATTGTTTTGGAACTCGCGAATATTGTTTGGTCGAATTGAAAAGATTGTTCCAATTAATATTGGCAAAGCATACAAATTTTTATGATTTAATAATAATATTTACAGCGTTGATAATTGATAATATGCTGAAAATCTGTGAATTGAATTATTTGATTAAAAATTATAGGGTGAATGATGAATTTCTTTCGTCAAATCTCCCATTTTCACAAAATTCATCAATTAGGTAGAAGTATATTTTCAATTTTTCAAAAAATGTCACTGACTTGAAAGAGAATTATTAATTGTTCTAAAAATGGTCAATTATTGAAGAATAATTTGCTAATTATTCCAGAAATCAGTAATGCGAAAGTCTAAATTTCTAATTTTTCAAGAAATCAGTAATGTGAAAGTCCAAATTGCTAATTATTCAAGAAATTAGTAATGTGAAAGTCTAAATTGCTCATTTTCGTAAAAATTATCAACTATATTGAAGGGTGAACGACCAATTATTCAAAAAATGGTGGATAAATAAAGCGAAAAAAGACAGGGTCGTATAAATAAAATAACAAAAGAATTCCTCGACGATTATTTTTTTTCTAAAGATCGTTGTGCTGTATTCATAGTTTCTGGTGTCCAGGTGTAACGCACCATAGTTTTCGGAGTCCAGGTGTATCGCACTATAGTTTTCGGTATCCAGGTCTTTCGTAGTTCCTTGTGTCCAGGTCTATTGCGTCATAGTTTTCGGTGTCCAGGTCTATCGCGCTATAGTTTCTGGTAAGTATGCCGCGGTAGACCTGGACCCCGAAAACTATGGCGCGATAGACCTGGACACCGAAAACTATGGCGCGATAGACCTGGACACCAGGAACTATGAATACAGCACAACGATCTTTAGAAAAAAAATTATCGTCGAGGAATTCCTTTGTTATTTTATTTATACGACCCTATCTTTTTTCGCTTTATTTATACACCATTTTTTGAATAATTGGTCGTTCATCCTTCAATATAGTTGATAATTTTTACGAAAATGAGCAATTTAGACTTTCACATTACTAATTTCTTGAATAATTAGCAATTTGGACTTTCACATTACTGATTTATTGAATAATTAGCATTTTATTCGTCACTAATTATCCATTTATTTTAAATTAGCATTTTATTCGACACTAATTATCCATTTTTTGAAAAATTAGCATTTTATTCATCACTAATTGTCCATTTTTCGGAAAATTAGCATTTTATTCGTCACCAATTATCCATTTCCTAAAAATGAGAAATTTATTTCCAACTCATTGTCAATTGACCCGATATACCGTGACTTTTCGTGGAAGGCGTACACTTCGGGGGTGCCACCTGAAACTCGCTCGGCAAAAGTCCCTAGCCCTAAGTTGGCATCCCTAGCGTTCGGTGTTCGACGTGGTTCGACCATACCCTGTTCAAGCTAACTTGATTCGGTGCGAACTCGAGAATAGCGCGCGTGAAATTTGAAGGTTAAACGCATTTTGTTAAAGGAAGCGGAACGGAAGAACAAGAACAACGAATTCTGCTCGTGCAGGAATTATTCTGCGATTATTAACCAACAATGTAATTTTGATATTAGGCGCTCTATTCAAGAAAATTAGTGAATCGTCTTAATAAATGGAGTGGCGGGAAAATTGGATCAGGTAAGAAAGTTGATTTAGTCAATTGATGAACAAATTTTATTAAGTAATGTCAGGTTCGACTAGTAATCAATTTATTATGAATCAAGCAATTTTCCAGATGTTTTTGTATCGTCGAGGCTCATCGAGGGACTTGACTCCGGAAGCCTGTTTCGCTGCGACTTGATTGTATCGTCCAGGCTTATTGAGGAACGTGACTCCGGAGACCTGTTTCCCTGTGGCTGATATTTGTATCGTCGAGGCTTATTGAGGAACTTGACTCCGGAGACCTGTTTCGCTGCGGCTGATTGTATCGTCGAGGCTTATTGAGGAACTTGACTCCGGAGACCTGTTTCGCTGCGGCTGATTGTATCGTTGAGGCTTATTGAGGAACTTGACTCCGGAAGCCTGTTTCGCTGCGGCTGATTGTATCGTCGAGGCTTATTGAGGAACTTGACTCCGGAGACCTGTTTCGCTGCGGCTGATTGTATCGTCGAGGCTTATTGAGGAACTTGACTCCGGAGACCTGTTTCGCTGCGCCTTGATTGTATCGTCGAGGCTTATTGAGGAACTTGACTCCGGAAGCCTGTTTCGCTGCGGCTGATTGTATCGTCGAGGCTGAGGAACTTGACTCCGGAGACCTGTTTCGCTGCGGCTGATTGTATCGTCGAGGCTTATTGAGGAACTTGACTCCGGAAGCCTGCTCCGCTGCGCCTTGATTGTATCGTCCAGGCTTATTGAGGAACTTGACTCCGGAGACCTGTTTCGCTGCGGCTGATTGTATCGTTGAGGCTTATTGAGGAACTTGACTCCGGAAGCCTGCTCCGCTGCGCCTTGATTGTATCGTCCAGGCTTATTGAGGAACTTGATTCCGGAGACCTGTTTCGCCGCGGCTGATTGTATCGTCGAGGCTTATTGAGGAACTTGACTCCGGAAGCCTGCCCCGCTGCGGCTGATTGTATCGTCCAGGCTCATCGAGGGACTTGACTCCGGAGACCTGTTTCGCTGCGGCTGATTGTATCGTCGAGGCTTATTGAGGAACTTGACTCCGGAGACCTGTTTCGCTGCGGCTGATTGTATCGTTGAGGCTTATTGACGAACTTGACTCCGGAAGCCTGTTTCGCTGCGGCTGATTGTATCGTCCAGGCTTATTGAGGAACTTGATTCCGGAGACCTGCTTCGCCGCGGCTGATTGTATCGTCGAGGCTTATTGAGGAACTTGACTCCGGAAGCCTGCCCCGCTGCGCCTTGATTGTATCGTCCAGGCTTATTGAGGAACTTGACTCCGGAAGCCTGCTCCGCTGCGCCTTGATTGTATCGTCCAGGCTTATTGAGGAACTTGACTCCGGAGACCTGCTTCGCCGCGGCTGATTGTATCGTCGAGGCTTATTGAGGAACTTGACTCCAGAAACCTGCTTCGCTGCGGCTTGATTGTATCGTCGAGCACGTTGAGGCATCAAATATTAACACGATTGACTAATTTTCTTGAATAGAGCACCTAATAAAAAAAAACTACATTGTTGGTTAATATTCGCAGAATAATTCCTGCACGAGCAGAATTCGTTGTTCTTGTTTTTCCGTTCCGCTCCATTTGACAAAATGCGTTTAACCTTTAAATTTTACGCGCGCTATTCTCGAGTTCGAACCGAATCAAGTTAGCTTGAACAGGGTATGGTCGAACCACGTCGAACACCGAACGCTAGGGATGCCAACTTAGGGCTAGGGACTTTTGCCGAGCGAGTTTCAGGTGGCACCCCCGAAGTGTACGCCTTCCACGAAAAGTCACAGTATAGTATTATATTTTTGAAGTATTGTTCATTTGTTAACGATTGTCAGAATATTTTGAGAAATTATGATTTCCTAATAATCACAAATTATTATTGAAGTAATTAAAATTTATTTGTAAATTATTATTTACGTGGTCGGTAAGTTTCAATTTTTGAAATAATAAATGAATGGAAAATGAAAATTATTTTTTTGCCGATTTCTGCTCACAAGATAGCATTTGTGAACTAGTCATAGATTTTTTTTCTAATATTTGGCCATCATAGAGTGTCTTTCGCGATGGCAAATGAAGCTCGAAAAAAAAATCGTGAGACCTCTAGGACCGGTATTTTCCATACCTAAAGAGTGCGCCGAACCTTCCCCTCTAGTTTATCGGATTCGGGAAAATCAGGGTGAAAATGGGCAATTCCATATCAAGTGATCAAGGCTTTTGGGACAAATTTTTCTGGTAGTTCACGATGAAAAAAAATACGCTCCAAAGCTTTTTTTTATTCTCAATATTTTTGAAGTTATGTAACTTCTTCGTTTTGGCGCATTTTTTTTCAAAAAATCATAACTCCGGCTACGTTGGTGATAGGGAGATCAACTTGGGCTCATTTTCTTCGCAAAAGAATATAGTTTTTAGAAAAAAATAGGGCATTGGGATTTTCGATCGCTGAACATTAAATTGTTTCCCTTTCCCGAAATAATTAGAGATTGCGGAAAAATGCATTTTTTTTATCTGAAAAAAATCAGAGACGTAGATATATGTACCCTCTCAGTGCTGTGTAATTTTCAGAGAGGGAGAGCCAGGCGTTATTTTTTCATGGCCTAAAATGTGTATTACGTTGATAAGTACCTTTTATTGTGTAATATTTTCGGCAGACTACTTAAGTATTTAGAATTCAAGAATGGGCTTTTCGGTTCAAATAACATCTTTAATCATGTATTTTGGGCCAAATTATGTTGCTCCAACTTCAAGTTTAATAATTATTTCAATTAACATTGAAAATTCTGCAATTATAGGCTCAACCTCGGGCTCAACGAATACTTATAATCGACGTAAAAAATTATATTTTGTGTCACGAAAATTCTTCGGAAATAGAAAAGACTTACGTGGATTATGAGTATTCGGTGGACCTATAGTTGCAGAATTTTCAATGTTAGTTGAAATAATCATTAAACTCGAAGTTGAAGCAACATAATTTGGCCCAAAATACATGATTAAAGATGTTATTTGAACCGAAAAGCCCATTCTTGAATTCTTAATACTTAAGTAGTCTGCCGAAAATATTACACGATAAAAGGTACTTATCAACGTAATACACATTTTAGGCCATAAAAAAATAATGCGTGGCTCTCTCACTCGGAAAATTGCACAGCACTGAGAGGATACATATATCTACGTCTGTGATTTTTTTCAGATAAAAAAAAATGCATTTTTCCGCAATCTCCAATTGTTTCGGGAAATGCAGACAATTTTATGTTGAGCGATCGAAAATCCCAATGCCCTATTTTTTTTCTAAAAACTACATTCTCTGACGAAGAAAATGAGCCCAAGTTGATCTCCCTATGACCAACGTAGCCGGAGTTATGATTTTTTGAAAAAAAAATGTGCCAAAACGAAGAGGTTGCATAACTTTAAAAATATTGAGAATAAAAAAAAAGCTTTGGCGAGTTTTTTTTTTCATCGTGAACTACTTTTTCTGAGATCGACGTCAAGATCAGAAAAATTTGTCCCAAAAGCCTTGATCACTTGATATGGAATTGCCCAAATGTGTTATCTTCCGCTCGGATGTGATAGGGAAGAGTGGGGCACTATGGGTCATGGCACAATGGGTCACTGCCACCCCCGCCTCACTCGAAAGTCGTAGAGAGGCGGCACCGGGGTGGCAGCTCCGTGACCGACATTTTCTAACGTGGCGTTAGTCTTTTTTTCCAATGTGGTGTGATTTGGTGAATAGCAGTGTTTTGACGCCTTAAAAGTTGAAAGAAAATCCTGCTTAGTTTCGTTCTCACATTTTTATATATTAGATACGGCCAATTTTCGTTACATCAATGAATACTCACGTACCTAGCGTAGAAAATCACGTATTGCCCAAAGTTAAATATGCCTTTTTTGGTTAGGTAAAATTAGTTTGTTCAAAAAATTCGCACGTGGGGTACAATGGGTCAATTTTTTTGGGGCACAATGGGTAAGATACTTTGAAATTTCAGATTTTCATCATCCGATCAGGTTTTTCACTAACAAACGTTCAAAGTCATCTACAGTAAACAGTTAGTTATCGCGAATCGAGTCTTTAACTCCTAAATTATGTTTTCATAAAAGAAACGTCACAAAATTACACTCATTTGTGTGCCTTGAAGCTTTCTTTTTCCTACTGATTGGATAATTCCGATAGGTGCTTACCTATTTGAATGAAAAAAATGATTTTGTTGAAAATTTCATGATTTTCAGCTCATTTCCAGGTTGACCCGAAGTGCCCCATGGGATGACCCATTGTACCCCATGGGTGGGGCATAATGGGTCGAAATTTCTTCTTTGGAAATTCATTTTTCTTATTGTCCCTATGCCAGATATCGAAATTTTAGTTTTTGAACATAGTTGCCAATGAGTTGAGCCATGAATTCCACCTGGTCACAATTTCAAATATCTTTAAAAGAAAAAAAAAAAAAAGAGAAAAATCGAAAAGTCAAAACTAACCCATTGTGCCCCACTCTTCCCTATAGGTATTGTGATACGCACCTATTCTACTGCGGTTCACCAGTCTGTGGGCACGAAATAGGTTGCTCGTTTGTTTTATCGTTTCACGTGATATTACAGAGCGAACAATCTCCGTAGGGTATTAGCATAAATCAAGTATTCACGGAATTTTAACGAGTTCCAGGCGGTAGTAAATTAATAACAAAATAAGACGCCCGCTCGGCTACCGTTAATCAACTGGATAGAGAGCACTTTTCACGGTAATGGCTCGGCTTTTCTTACGCTGGCCCCGGTTACTGCAATAATACGGGAAAAAATAACCGGGTAATTATATACAACTACGCTTATCAAGATTTAAATAATCACCGATAGACGTGTATGTTTTTCACTCTCTTGTTGTTAGCCATGCTAAAGTTCTACGGGTACAGACCAAAACATTTTTTTTTTCTTACATAGGTACTGGGCTCAGAAACCGAGGTAACAGTGTGGCAAAACCAGATATGAAGTAACGGAATTCTCATGACATAGGTATTCGGATAGTCGGTCACGACTTAAGAGTTAGCGGAGATCAAGCTGAAGCGATTTCAGGTTGCTGAAATCTCCAGGTACACTCCGTCACCTTTGAAGTAACTGAAAATGCGTTGTACAAAAAGCCGAACAACTGACTCTGTGACTCCTCATCCAGACTGATCTGCTTCGGTGTGGTCAAGTCATGAATATCCTTCATCCAATCGTCAGATAACCGTCCCTTCAGGTTTGACACAAAATGGAATCCGAGTTCTAACGGTCCGCATGCGCGGATGCTGCTCTCCCTTGATTGGTTACCACGGGTGAAAGAGGGAGGCGAAGAAGAACTGAACAAACAGAGAAGGAAACCGGAGGGAAGTACGGGTCGTGTAAGTCCGAGGGGGGAAGGGGAAGATATAGGTTTCGTCGATAGGGATCTGCGCGTAGGACGCAACTTGGATGTCAGTGTGCCACTACCCCGAAGTTCACCCTTGCGCCGTACGTCGCCCCAATTTAATATACTCGGACTACAACGGGGCTGAGTTTCGAGATCCAATCCGAAAACCCAAACACCCCTGGATATGGCGTAATAGGATCTTGCCTAGCTGTGATGCGTAACTGCATATCTCACCCTTCATTTTCTATTCGTATGCATGATACATGGCGGTACAGAAATGGCAACTCAATCGGTGAAATCTGGAAATCAATTTTGTCATCAATGCATGTACCCATATTCTTATCCAATCTCTAGCATCCATATTGCTGCTGTTCTTTTGCGTCTGACGTTCTTCTTTCCTATGTTGATATTGTATGGTGTACAGTCTCTGCATACGTAATCCATACATGTGCATGCAAACACATATCTCATATACCTACATTCGTAGACATAACCTGAATGTGGTCAACGTGGAGAGTATAACCAGTCTCGCGTGCTGGGGGAAGTTCGTTTTCGCGTGCCTCAACGAAGCGCGAACTCTTGACGGGCATTCACACCCTGTATTTGCAACAGAGGCACTTGAATCACGAGCAAGAGCGTCCGCAAGTAACCATTTCAAGGGTACCTACTATTAAGATTTGATGATACCCAAATCTACTTATCTGAAAGACTTTTTTTTCGGGACAAATTTTCCGTTGAGACAGCAATATTCTTGCTATTCTCCAATGATGTTCGGAATTCTACGAAGTTACTTTAATTGTAGTATTTCTTGTTTCTTGTCTTGTGCTGACGTTCACTTTACGAGTCATTGAGTAATGAAAGTCTGTTTTGTGGCTTTACAAGGAGTTTTAAAGTGTGCGCCACTCAAATTTGATTGATACCTTTCTAGGACTTATAGTGATAGCCAGTAACAGTAAGTGAAGAAACCGGAAGAAGGATTCGATCACTTCCGCGATCACGAGTTCCAATCATTGAAAGAAGTAAATCATTTACATAAGTGTTGAGAGGTTCTTGCATTGGGGTTATGATATTTTCGATCAGGAATACCCCTCACGATGGGCTATTCACTCGAGGAATCACCAAGGGGTTCCATCACAAAACGTAACTATATCGGCGAAAATCGACGCAAGATCGCTAGAGATCGTCAGAAGTCAGTAAATCTAAATAGACCGAAAATTCGAAATTCAGAGCAGTTCACATTTAATAATATCAAACGATCCTTAGCGGTTCTCGGTGGATCGCTGCGATTCTGAGCGATTCCCGCCGGAACGCACCGATGCCCAGCGATCGCCGCCGAAACACAGCGGTCCTTGTCGGATCACAGCGAATCTCGGCGATCCAGCCGAAACCCAGCGGTCCTTGTCGGGTCGCAGCGATTCCGACAAACTTCGTTGGATTCCGTAAAAACTCGCCGGAGATGGTAATAAAGATTTTCTTCAGATTCCGAGTGAATAGCCCCGCGACCCCTCATCTAGAATCTGATGCCTAACACGAATATTTGTAGGTACTGAAAAACGATTTTACAATCATGATCGTAGGTAAAGCCATAAAAAGATTGAATTCCCCACGATCGGCTGGGTCTCAAAAATTAAGTATTTGGATGTAGAATTACTGTGTTTTGTTTGGAGAGGATCGAAGAATATATTGTAACCGAAGTTTGAGAAATTCATAACAAGAAAACGGTTAAAATTAAAAATTTGAAAAAATTCACAGATGTTCCTGCGATATAGACCTACGTCGTAAGCTTGACTCTGTGAGATCCTCGCAATAATCTGCAAGCAGTCTCGTAGCTGCCATGTGTTATCTAAAACCTATGTACTCTGCGCACTATGTTCTCACTTCACTAACTTGGCCTGTAACTTATTCCGTATTATTTTTTATCATTGTATTTATTATACCCTTTGTTTTTCATCTCCTCGGTCTATCTATATTTGCTATTATACATACTGCTTCTACTGCATATACATGTGTCCAAATCTTCATCTCTATCGCCCACATCATCCACTATTTATTACACTGTGTACTTACAACTACTCTATTGTATATAATTGCTCTTCAACTCTCATCTCATTCCCGTTACTACTATTACTTTCATTCCATCTGTTTTGTGTCACATATCGCTTGCACTAACTACCTACTGAATTTGTAAATCAATTGTCTGAAAACTTGTTTGCTACCTGAACTGTGCTATTGCCCTTAGGCCTAATTTCAGGAGACGGCATAAAATAAACAATACATACATACATACATACGTCGTAAGAAACTATTTGACGAATTAACAAATGTCGATTTAAATCTTCGGGATTAATGGCTGGAATACTCCATATATCCTGAACGGAATTTTGTTCTGCACTCTCTCCTGCTCCAGCCAGTCCTCAGTTGCTTGATTCAGATTTTGATTAAAATTAGAGAATCATATCGAGCTATTTGTTTTTGTTCAATTTTTGCATTCCTGGTTGATTTTTTCTCATTATTTTATTCATTTTCTTGGTGATTTCTGATTATTTCATTTATCTCTCCTTATTTCGTTCAATTTCTCGGTTATTTCTTATTATTACAGTTTTTTTTTTTTATCATTTCAGTTACCTTGTTTCGTTCAACTTCTCGGCTATTTCTCATTGTTTTATTCATTTTCTCAGTTATTTCTTATTATTACAGTTTTTTTTTTTTTATCATTTCAGTTATTCCTCATTATTTCAGTTATTTCTCATTATTTCGGTTATTTCAGATGATTTTATTCATTTACCATCATTTCAGTTATTTATCATCATTTCAAGCATGCCTCAATATCTCACGAGCTATTGACACGTTATTTCAACGAGTTACTTCCCTCTCGGAAATGCTATAACATACCTGGATACGAAAGAATATTTGCGCTATTATCAATACATAACCCCATCCGGATGAATTCACATTACACATAATTCCCATTACACATCCTGAAATTCGTGTGCACATTTTCGCGACAGTTCTTTCGCGCGCGTTAACTCGTCTCTAGTCTCGTTTGGCTACGACCCACGATAAGTGTCGACTTGAGCCGAGTTCACCCGAGCTGTCTCGGGCGTGTCATTTGGAGCCCCGTACCCCGCTCTCCCCTGCTCCATCGTCACCATGACGCGTGACGGCCCAGTCTCATTTAGAGCCCAGTAAAATAATTCTGCAAGGCGCGCTTAAAGAAGTTTTCACTTCAAAAAGATAGTATAGTTCTAGGGTTAAGCATTACAATTTTAATTTGTAATTAAACCGAAATACATTAACCATCACAATTGTAATTTGTAATTGATTTGAAATCCATGAACCATGACAATTTTAAAATGTAATTAAGCCAAAATACATGAACCATTACGATTTTTGAATGTAATTTAACCGGAATACATGAACCATTACGATTTTTAAATGTAATTAAAGATAAAAATTAAATCATTTGATTAGATTTTTAACTAAGAGAAGCCTATAATAATTCAATTGTTAATTTCGAATATATAAAAAAGAAATTTACATTTATAATTACATTTAAAAATTGTAATGGTTCATGTATTTTGGTTTGATTACATTTAAAAATTGTCATGGCACATGTATTTCGAATCAATTACAAATTACAATTGTAATGGTTAATGGATTTCGAACCAATTACAAATTACAATTGTAATGGTTGATGTATTTCGGTTTAATTCCAAATTACATGTGCAATAATTAATGGATTTCGATTCAATTACAAATCACAAATGTAATGCTTAATGTATTCCGATCCAATTACAGATTACAATTGTAATGGTGAATGTATTTCGATTTAATTACGAATTACAATTGTAATGGCTGATGTATTTCGGTTTAAATACAAATTACAATTGTGATGGTTAATGTATTTTGGTTTAATTAAAAATTATTTCAGTAATTTGTGTCAATGAAAAAAAATCATTCATGGTTTAATTAAGAATTACTTCAGTAATTTGTAATTAGATCATGAAGAATGATTTTTTTTTAAATAAAAAATTACAGATGTAATTTGTAATGAAAATGTAATTAATCACACTACGTAATTTGCTGCTCCCCAACACTGGTGGTTACCGATTATTCAAGTGCCATATTGAAATATTCTGAGATTGACTCCACTTGACTTGCTATCAGCCTCGAATGAATTCGTGTAAAATACTATCGTCCATTGTTCGAAATTTTACCTATTATATACCTACCATATGTCCGTGAATAAAAATACATAGATGGTTCGATGGGATTTCTGTCCGAATTCAAAGAGTTTAAGGGCATGCTGCACTCGATTGTTACCGAAATTCAGATATCTCCGAATATCAAGTACACGGAAGTAAATCGCAAAAAAATACCTTTTCAGCGGAATTCTACAAATGATTCTGAACAAAAAAGTGCAAAAATATTTTGTATCTACTACAAAATGAAGGAATGGCATGGTTTCTACGAAGTCATGATAGTAATTTCATAGAAACCATGCCATTCCTTCATTTTTGAGTTAATCCAAAATATTTTCGGACGTATCTGTCCGGAATCACGTGTAGAATTCCGCCAAGAAGCTGTATTTTGCAATTTACTTCCGTGCACATGGATATCCGGAGATATCTGAATGTCGGTAACAATCGAGTACAGCATGTCCTTAACAGAAGACGTGTAAAACGTATTTCTACGACACAAGCATTAAAAAGTCACTTTTTGACGCCTGTTTTCGTTCCGGCAAGTGGCACTTTATACCGCTAAGTTCAAAGTTGCGGTATGAAGTCTTTATTCCGCAACTTTGATACGCAGTTCGAAGTGCGTACGTCAAAGTTGCGGAATAAAGTCTTTATACCGCAGGTTACCCCTCTCTACTACCTTTTACAGCAGCTCCTATACGCAGTTCGTGCGGAACTCAACTGGCGTCAAAGTGACTATTAATGCCTTTTCCGTAAAAAATATTGTATGGGGCGCGCGCAGAAAGTAACTGTTCAGCAAGGTTACGTTTTTAGTACTCGCCGTTGCTTTACAAGGCTTGCCTTCGGCTCGCCAGGTAAAACCAACGGTTCGTACGAAAAACATAACCTTGCCGAATAAACAGTTACTTTCTGCGCATGCCACATAAATATCTATTATTTCACGATGTAAAACGTACATCTTGAAGGTGAACTGCGCACAGAGGTCTGCGCGAGAATCCGTAAGAAGACACAAGACGGATACAGCAACTACCGCGGGGCGCTGAGGGAAAGGAGTCGAGGATCAATACGGGAAGGACTAGCCGTGCCAGACGAAGGCTCACGAATCACCCTTACCTATAGCCTCACCCAATCCACTTCTACCTCCTTCGCAGTTCATACATCTAGGCACACATTCACATTGGTCTGCATCTCCAAGTTACCACTTCACAATATGCGCACTTCAAGACATTGACTCAAGATTTTTTTGGCCAATCGAATCGAGTCAAGGAATATCAACACGTTGATTAGGGCTATACGTAATTGTGATAACAATGATAAAACCTCGAGTCATGATCCAAGAATGTAACACTTGGAAACCTAGAATAGCTTTGAAAGATAAATAAGAGTGAAATGGAATCTCAATGATTACACTCATCTCCGTGCTTCTTCCCGGGAATAAAACGTTTCGATCTACGTAGATCTAATTAGGATATGCACTTTAATTTTAAGCATAAATACGAAAAAACATTGATGAATTGTAGAACTAATGAGAAAATATAGCAACAACGTTCGGTTGCAATAATTAGATCTACTTATCTCGGATCTTTCTAGGTCTAAAGTAGATTTATAACGATATCTGGGTGAATATACATAGACCTTACAAACATAAAGGGTATTTCAGCCATTATCTTACAAGATTTGACTTGATATTTTTCAATTTTTTCAACAATTTTATACGACGTAGGTCTATATCACAAGGCCTTTTTGATTGGTTACGATCCTTCTGTGGCTGATTACTACATGTATGCACTTGGCCAGAGGTTTTTGAACCAGCGAATCATTTTCGAACAAGAATACCCCTAATCTAGACACTGATGCCTAACACGAATAATTATGGGCACTGAGATAGTAGACCGAATCCATCTCAAATCGGGCAGGCAAGGCTAAAATGGAAATCGTGATTTCACGGAATTTTTTCAAATTGAAATATGTTGTTGTTCGACGAAAAAAAAGTGACCCGTATTTTTTTGTTTTGGAAAAAAAAATCTTGCTACGAAATTACGGCTATTTGAACATTTAATCGTGCGCTACCAAAGTTCTTGGAAAGGGAACACTTTTTTTCTTAATAACGCTATATCTGCGGAACGGATCATCGAAAATACTTCATCGTGGTCTCATTTTGTAGGGTTTTTCGCACTCTTTTGGAATTCGAAGAAAAATTTGAGGATTTTTGAAAATTGACGGAATGACGTTCATTTTTCGAAAATTATGGAAACCCGTTTTTCTCGAAAAGTGATTTTTTTATTTTCTCAAAAATTTTACACAATATGTGGGGTAATACGACGGATATATCCTATGAGTTTCATCGATGCTAAAACACTGCTTCATATCGAGAAAAAAAAATTTCGTGCGTCACTGAAATTCGTCAATTCCTGTGCTGGTGTCTACTTTGTGAGCGTCGTTGAGATGTGTACAGATTTTTCGATCCAAATAATATTACCGAAACTTGATACATACGTACCTGAGGGAGTACATGGCCAAATACCGTATGATGTATAAAACTACCACGAAAAAAATACAAAATTTACAATCAGGGATTTATTGTAGAAATAACAATATCGTACAATAATAATATGATCATAACTACATAATATTAAATACTATATCTATAAAAAATATAATATAATATAATAATAGTATAAAATCTACAGATCTTGCATGTAACGCAAGCAGCTGATGCATTGAAAATGTCCTTCGTTATCTTAGTTTTCGTGCATTTTTTCATCTGAATCTCTGAATTTACATGCTGCGCTATTATTATTGCCATCTATGATTACAGTACCAATCATCATTTGCACCATGAAATCTACATTACCGAAATGTCCCTCGTTCTATTGTTTTTGTTCATTTATTTATTTATAAACTTTTTCTCACGCAGCGGTTAATTACATGCTGCGCTATTGCTATTGCCATCTATGATTAAACTAAGAATCATTATATGCACAGTGAAATCTACATCACCTAAATGTCCCTCGTTCTATTGTTCTTGTTCTTTTATTATTTATTTCTTCAACTTTTCATTACGCGCTTCCGTTGCATTGCTTCCATTGTATCGCTTCCGTTGCATCGCTTCCGTTGCATCATTTCAAGATTTGATCCCACAGAACTCACTACTGACCCGAAAACGGAAGCATTTTCAATGCTAATAATAATATAATGATAAAATCTACAGACCTTGTGTGTAATGCAAGCCTCTGAAGGCATTGAAAATGTCACCTGTTCTCTCGTTCTTAGTGCATTTTGTTTTGATATATTTGTATCTGTCGCATTTTGATTTGAATTCTCTGAAAATAAAGTTTAAACAAAATCTAATCCTGACAGATCGATGATCGGTAACAATCTGATAGATTAACCATACATTTGCATCGGTCACAATCTGACACATCGATCATCCATAATCTTTTTCCATTTTTCTTCTTTTTTCATCTTTTGTCTTTTGCAAACTTTTTTCATCCGCATTGTTGTTACTTTCGTTTTGCACGCATTTCTGTCCCGTTCACATTTTTGTTGCATTTTAACATTTGATCCCCTATACCTCACTCTATACCATACCACGAAAATAGAAGCATACTCAACAATATTAATATACGATATTGTTATTACTACAATAAATCCCTGATTTTTAATTTGGTATTTTTTTCGTGATAGTCTTTATTAGCAGATCAATATTCGGTCTACGATGTTATACATCATACGGCATTTGGCCATTTACTCCCTCAGGTACGTATGTATCAAGTTTTAGTGATATTATTTGGATCGAAAAATCTGTACACATCTCAAAGACGCCCACAAAGTCGACACCAGCACAGGAATTGACGAATTTCAGTGACGCACGAAATATTTTTTCTCGATATGAAGCAGTGTTTTAGCATCGATGAAACTTCGAGGATATATCCGTCATATCACCCCACATATTGTGTGAAATTTTTGAGAAAATAAAAAAATCACTTTTCGAGAAAATCGGGTTTCCCTAATTTTCTAAAAATGCACGTCATTCCGTCAATTTTCAAAAATCCTCAAATTTTTCTTCGAATTCCAAAACAGTGCGAAAAACTCTACAAAATGAGACCAAGATGACGTATTTGCGATGATCCGTTCCGCAGATATAGCGTTATTAAGAAAAAAAGTGTTCCTCTTTCAAGAACTTTGGTAGCGCACGATTAAATGTCCAAATAGCCGTAACTTCGTAGCAAGATTTTTTTTTCCAAAACAAAAAAATACGGGTCGCTTTTTTTTCATCAAACAACAACATATTTCAATTTGAAAAAATTCCATGACATCACGATTTCCAGCCTGCCCGATTTGAAATGGATTCGGTCAGTATATTATGCTACAAGGGAGGAAAGTTCGTGCTGCCCTCGCTGCACTCGGCGAAAATCGCGCTCCTCCCGTGTGGCATATGCTATTTTTCACCCGACTTCGATATAATAACCTTATTCCGTCGCTGTAACGCGAGTAGAAAGTAGGTAGTCAATTTTTGACCAGAAGGAAGAGAAGTGATTAACCGGGCAGAAAAGTAAATTGCCGGGCAAAAAAGTCCACTTTTTTGCACGGCAATTTACTTTTTTGCCCGGCTATTTACTTTTTTGCCCGGCAATCTACTTTTTTGCCCGGCAATCGACTTTTCTTCCCTCTGGTCCAAAATTGACGACTTTCGACCCGCGTTTCAGAGGCGAAATACGGTCATTTTATCGTAGTCGGGTGAAAAATAGCATATGCCACATGGGAGGAGCGCGATTTCCTCCCTTGTAGCATAATATACTATTTTGTAACACCTATTTTTTTTTACCTATTAAGCGGGCGTAAAGTGACCTTTTTTGACCGGCTCGAAAAGGCGGACAATAATGAATTCATTATTGCCCGGTTTTTCAATAAGCGGGCAATAATAAAAATAAGCGGGCTATAATGAAAATAAGCGGGCTATAATGAATCCATGATAGCCCGCTTATTTTCATTATAGCCCGCTTTTTGAAATTCGTAAAAATGACCGTGTGTGTACATATACAATACTGTTGAAAAAATCTATAAAAACCTTATAAAACCCCATAGAAAAACCCCATAGAACCCCATAAAAAACCCATAGAACCCCATAAAAAGAAATTTCTATAATTTGACACTGAAAGTTTTCACGTTTTTCGTAAATAAATATCAATGAGAGTTTGGACTCCAATATTTTATTCGTATCATATTCACTTTTTCCTGGTGAAAAAAGCAATCTAATTGTAACATAATTATGAGGTGCCGTGTCAAAAAAAGGTCACTTTACGCCCACTTATAGGCACAAAAACACAGAAATCTATACATGCGATACAAAAAATATAGTGTGCACCAAGGGCTCAGTGGGCTTTTTTACCTCGTGTGGTTGCAGTACCTCAAATTCCACACTCGGTCTAAAAAAGCCCACTTTACGCCCTAGGTGCACAATATACTATTTTGTAACATATGCACGATTTCCGCGTTTTTCAGACCTATTGAATAATGAATCTATTATGGCCCGCTTTCGAAAAACTGTATATACGACTGTGTCCAGGTCGCCGGGACCGTAGGTCTTGGTGTCCAGGTCGAGCGGTCCGTAGTTCTTGGTGTCCAGGTCGACCGGACCGTGGATCTTGGTGTCCAGGTTGCCCAGACCGTAGATCTTGGTGTCCAGGTCGACCGGACCATAGGTCCTGGTGTCCAGGTCGAGCGGATCATAGGTCCTGGTGTTCAGATCGATCGGTCCGTAGTTCTTGGTATCCAGTAAAGTGACCTTTTTTTGACCGGCTCGAATAAGCGGGCAAAAATGAAATAAGCGGGCAATAATGAATTCATTATGGCCCGCTTTTGAAAAACTGTATATACGATTGTGTCCAGGTCGCCGGGACCGTAGGTCTTGGTGTCCAGGTCGACCGGACCATGGATCTTGGTGTCCAGGTTGCCCAGACCGTAGCTCTTCATGTCCAGGTCGACCGGTCCGTAGTTCTTGGTGTCCAGGTCGAGCAGACTATAGCTCTTCGTGTCCAGGTCGACCGGTCGACGTGGATTTCAAGAATTACGGAACGGTCGACCTGGACACCAAGACCTACGAAGACCTAGTACCGCTTATAGGCACAAAAAACACAGAAATCGATACGTGCGTCACAAAAAATATTGTGTGCACCAAGGGCTGTGGGCTTTTCGACCTCGCGTGGTTGCAGTACTCGTCTTCGGCTCACAGATGCACTTGTCTTCGACTCGTACTGCAAACTCCACACTCGGTCTAAAAAAGCCCACTTTACGTCCTAGGTGCACAATATAATCATTTTGTAACACATGCACGATTTCTGCGTTTTTTCGACCTACTGAGCGAGCCTAAAGTGACCTTTTTTGACCGACTTGAATGCTGTCAGCCAATCCGATTTTTTTTCAGTGTACTGTTAGCCTATCAAAATAAAGCTAGGTTAGGTCGAGCATTCAGTTTCATGAAACTTTCGCAGTATGTATATATTATTCTTATCATAGTTACTTTTTGCTATTCAAAAAATGTAATCTAATTGTTCCATAACTATGAGGTGCTGTGTCATAAAAGGTCACCTTAGTACCGCTTATAAGCACGAAAAAAGTTAGAAATCAATACAGGCGGTACAAAAAATTTGGTGTGCACCAAGGGCTCGTGTGGTTGCAGTACGAGTCTGAGGCGAGGTAGCACGAATCGAAACTCCACACTCAGTCTAAAAAAGCCTACTTTACGCCTTAGGTGCCTAATATACTAATTCCATTCTCTCACTCAGTGGTAATGTTCTGTGTGATTCTCAAAGACTTTTACCGTCTGCGTATCTTGATCTGGTTGAATCTCTAGCGATGAAACTTTTCTTGTTATCCAAAATGGAACTGTTTGAAATTCACTTCCTAGAGCGGACATTTTTCATTGCATCGTTAAATTACTTCACCCTCGAAGGTGGATCTACCAATTTCTACCAGTACAAATAAAATGTATGCAAGAAACATCTTTTTGATGATTCACGTAGGTATATGGACCCGTAGGGCACACAGTCTAGGCCAGAAAGCTGGTGAAGCTCAATTTTACTGTGGAAAGCGAACTTTACAGCTGACGTAATCCCTTGGCTCGGCTCGGCCTAACTAGGCCGGCATTAATAACAATGAAAACCTTCACGATGGACTGCAGGATAGGCGCCGGCTGTTACCTTGAGACTACAGGCTAATGGCCGAGGAACCGGATAAGAAGAAGCGTCAAAAATAGGTAAGTAGATGAGCTTATTATAGAATCATTAGGGTTAGCTAAGCCCTTAAGGACGACTCAGCGCTGGCCTCAGACCTCATGCCTCAGATTTCTGAGCTCTTCAGGTACTACGACCTTCACGGACCACGTGCGTCTAATTTGTGTGTCGAACGCTGGGACGTTGTCAGCAGGTATTATACGTATGGATATACTGTAATCCAAACGCGTTAGAATCGTGTAGGAATAATATCTTGTAGTCACTTCGAAAACACTGAGCGATTATTTTGTTTCTTAATACCTCATGGCCAAACTTCATACATTTCTGGATGTTATTTCAAAACATTCGAACATTTTTAACACGCCTGGAAACTTGGACGATGTGATTACAACACGCTTGGGTTTGCAGTGTATATCTCACCAATATTATAAAGTAAATTATGACAACTTTGACACGTAAGATCAGTTGCAAAACTAGTTGGATTTCCACAGATAAGAATCAGAGAACCAAAGGCGGTTTATATCTCTTTGTGAACGCGAGAGGTGTATTTTGGAGACCGTCGTATTGTGATGCGAGACAGTTCGAATATTCAAATAGAGTTCGAACCGCATGCTTCTCTGACTATTCTATTGAGGGATTATCACACTCCTGAATTTCTTGAGAATTAAATTGACACCTCACCAAAATACACACTCCAACGTTCATAACTTTGAATGTTCTCACATGATTAATTAATGATATCTATAAATTACTCTATAACATGAAGGTTCATAGTCTAATGATTTTTCAGGACTTTGGGAGAAATCTCCCCTGGCTCCCAGCGTGCGGATAAGTCAATGAAATTCCCATAGGGGAGACCGGGGCAAAATGATCCCGCGGGGCAAAACGATCATGTTAGGTTCTGAGCTGATTGGCATTGCTCAGAAGCTCATTGTTGCCTGAACAATATGCGTGGTAGTTGTAGAAAACAGTGCATGTCAACAGAAGGACGCAAACTTAAATATTACGTGTTGTGCTTATGAAAAACTACTTCAGAGACTTCACGTTCTAAGGCGACTGCCATATGTCTATCTCTGTGAACATTGTACCTAATTAATAAACGAAATGTCGACATTACCTAAAGATTACGATACGCTTACGATTACATAGCTTCAATTCATTGTACAAACTTTCTTCCGTCGGGACTTTTTTGCGGCGAACATTTAAATTTAGTTTAGGTTATGCACTTGGGGCAAAATGATCACCACTATCATGCACTATCATGCACTATCATGGTGATCATTTTGCGTTAGAAAAGAATTTCTGTAAAACTAACTAACGAAGGGAGGCTCAGATAGGTTCATCGAGTTAGGGGTACGGACTTCGCGTGGTTATAGTGTGGACAGGTACTAAGAAAAACCCACAAGAGACAGCCGCCAACTCGGCCCGGTTGCCGAGAAATCGCGGGTTGAAAATTTCGAACTAATTTTTTTCTTTTTTTTTATTCAAATTTCCAATTTAATTTTCCGATTTAATATTACTTCTAATTCTTTTAGTATTATTCTAATTCAAAAACTACCAATTTTTGTATTATTAGCGAATACGTGAGCCACAATTTTACGATTTCGCGGACCCTCCGTCAATTTCGGCGAATCAATGTCCCAATCGGATCGGCAGGTATAAATTTGTTATTATCTTGTCCAAAAACTTCCATGGAATATGAACACGTGGTTTACGGGAACTAATTTCGTGGTACATTCATAAAGTATCCCGATTTTCGAATAATAAAGCAAATTCTTGTATTTACTGTCAACATATATTTCCTGGTACTCCATTGAAACACTTCCTACACGTCACTCCATTCAAGGAAAAACGAAAGTAAATCGTAAAATTGTGGCTCACGTATTCGCTAATAATACAAAAATTGGTAATTTTTTAATTAGAATAATACTAAAAGAATTAGAAGTAATATTAAATTGGAAATTTGAAGAAAAAAAAAATAAAAAAATTAGTTCGAAATTTTCAACCCGCGATTTCTCGGCAACCGGGCCGAGTTGGCGGCTGTCTCTTGTGGGTTTTTCTTAGTACCTGTCCACACTATAACCACGCGAAGTCCGTACCCCTAACTCGATGAACCTATCTGAGCCTCCCCTCGTAAGAACCGACTGTAAAAATACATAACTGTGCAAAAGAAAAAACATAATAATGATAATTCGCTTGAAGAAACAGTTTTGCCCCGGACTATGGGGCAAAATGATCCTTTGTCACTGGTGCAATTTTCCGAAATTTGTCGCAATCGTAGCAAGTCATAAAATCTGAAAAAATTCAACAATGTAGCCGAAGGATGGTACCATCCATGGCCTCTATCTTTGAATTTTTTAAGTACATAGTTTAGACTATATAGTCATTTTTCCCTTAAGGGGATCATTTTGCCCCGGTCTCCCCTACATGCGCTGATACACAGAACATGGGACGTGTCAGTAAAATTGAACCAAATTCAACACTCAACTGTGATTGGTTTGTGTTTCAAGTGCCCGAAGTAAACATGGCCGATTATGTGAACTAGGGTCGCTGATTTGCTGCGAGGAACGTTGCTTCGACCTGAACTCGCGCTGCACAGCATAGGCGTCGCGATAAAAACTGCGTCTGGAAAACTCATTGTACGAAAACTTACTCCGATAAGTTTAAAGATTTAGCCTGAGTTTTTTAAATTCTTCCTAAGTCATTTTAGAGAAAAGGCGACGAGTTGATAACTTGTGCGACGCAAAATCGGTGCTCAAACGACGTTTTTTTTTTCACATGTCAAACAATATCTTCGCTCTTGATTTTCATACAATAATCTTCGTTGGTGATGCAACAAGGAACAGAACAAGCTTCCAAATGCTTCAGGTCCGCATTCTCTAATTTTTTTTCGCGTTGAGATACAGGTGGTAAAAGCTATTATAGGGCTCCCGATTTTATCCACCGATAGTATATTCTCGCTTGTCAGCCGATCAGATCATTCACACGATAGGAATCTCCGTGGCCAATGAATGTCCATCGTTAGTGCAGAGTATGATCGGCAGGGCTCTCTTCATGTATTGGACGTAGGGAGTACTTTATCAAACTTCCTTTCACCCATTCGTCCACCACTTATTACGGTTACTCGGCACATCAATCAATTCGGTTTTGGACACCATATGTTGCCGATACAACTAGGTAAGCGCAGTCTGGGTCTGTGTGGAGGGACAGGAGGCAGCGAATGGGGGTCGAGGACGACCAACACATTGATCGCAACTCACTAACCTGTAGGAACATTTCTCCGTCGAGGTGGTGGTGATCGTACGCCGCCAGGGCGGCTAACTCGCGTGCTCGGTAATGTGAGTCGTGGTGCCCACTGTCGTCCTTGTCCTTGTGCATCACAACTGTAACAAACAATATTTATTGTACGCATTTAGAATATAAAAAATATCTGAATTATCCAAGTTATTATTTCTTCGTTGTACTACCACAGCTCGTGTACACATAGGTTTTTGGATTACATGCATATTAATGATATCCATCACCTGTCGCAGGTGTAAATAATTATAGTGGATATGCATATGTATTATATGGGGCATTCCATGTCAACTCGACCAATGATTTTCCCTCACCATTTTTGAATCGCTTCTTAATTTTTTATACGATTTTCCTATCTCAAAATAGCACTCCCAAATTTTTTCAGATTTTTTCAGCAATCCGTTAATTTTTTATTAATATTCAAACCCATCTGAAAAAAGGTTTCTTTTAAAAATCTCAAAAAATTCTCAAAAATTAGTTGTTCATTCCAATCATTTTGCCACCTGGCCCATGATGGGACCTTTTTGTTAAATTTTTTATAGCACTTTAAACATTTTCACCAATCTTGCAACGTTACAAAAAAATCTAAAAAAAAATCTAAAAAATCTAGTTTTTCATTCCGATCATTCTGCCACTCGGTCCAGTATTATAGTGTTGGACTCTCAAGACCGATTCTCAAATATTCTTGATTTTATAAAGAACGTAATTTTACCACCAACAGCTCGAACTTCAAGTCTAAAGATAGAATAAAAATGTAATAATCATTGAATTATAATAAACAAATATTCATTTGTAGTTCATTTATCAACTTGTAGAGTACAAAGACATTGAATTCCCAATACTCAACGTACCCAGTACGTGGCCAAAAGAACGAGTGTATAACACTTCTCGAGTATTGGGGATTCAATGTCTTTGTACTCTACAAGTTGATAAATGAACTACAAATGAATATTTGTTTATTATAAATCAATGATTTTTACATTTCTATTCTATCTTTAGACTTGAGGTTCGAGCTGTTGGTGGTAAAATTACGTTCATTATAAAATCGAGAATATTTGAGAATCGGTCTTAAGAGTCCAACACTATAATACTGGACCGGGTGTCAGAATGATCGGAATGAAAAACTAGATTTTTTAGATTTTTTTTTAGATTTTTTTGTAACGTTGCAAGATTGGTGAAAATGTTTAAAGTGCTATAAGAAATTAAAAAAAAAAGGTCCCATTATGGGCCAGGTGGCAAAATGATTGGAATGAACAACTAGATTTTTGAGAATTTTTTTAGATTTTTAAAAGACATTTTTTTTCAGATGGGTTTGAATATTAATAAAAAATTAACGGATCGCGGAAAAAATCTGAGAAAATTTGGGAGTGCCATTTTGAGATAGGAAAATCGTATAAAAAATTATGAAGCGATTCAAAAATTGTGAGGGAAAATCATTGGTCGAGTTGACATGGAATGCCCCATATACTACAAGTTTAAACTGTAATAGGTGAATTCAAACCAATATTTCTACCGTCGGGCTAAAAAACACCCTGATGTTGAATGTTTGAACAACAGTCTTATTTAAACTCATACGGTATAGTCACTCAGACTGAAACTGTTTTTGGGATTTTTACAGCGAAATTCACCAGCAGAGCGAACAATCAGAGCTCCAAACTGTTAGAATATCAATAGTTTGGTAGTAGTTTTGCGGTATCGGAATGGTAGAGTATGATTTTCATCGAAACGTTATTTACTCAAGTCGACCAATCCTCGATCTCTTCTGATTAGTTCCGCCCACAACTCAGTATCATGGATTTCAACCCTTGCAGATTTCATCTTATTCCGTCCGCCATTACTGCATTGTATGAAGTATATCGTGAATGTGGTATTATTGAGTAATATTGTACATTCTTATTTATCTATTTCAATAAACAATTCCATTACATCAATGCGCCCACAGTTCCCGCGCAGCTTGAAACGGACCGAAGCGAGCCGAGCAGAACAGCTGATCGTTTGTCGTAGTTTTGACAGAAAACTTTCGCAAAATTAATAACGTGAAAACTATAGGTCTTACAATATCGGTTCTTTTTTTTTCGTCTTCACGCTAACCGTTATTTATTTCATCACCCGCCATGAGAGTGGCATACGCATAGCATGTCGCAGTAAAATCCACGATTTCTTAACGTATACGGTGGTCACATGCTAGTCACGCGCGCCATTCCATTACTATATTCCATTGACTCCTCCACTATCCAACTTTGTCTAACATCGTAATACACGTTTATATACAATATTATGATACGTTTATAATACATATTATGATACAATTCAAAATCTCCATGGAGAAAATTGAAAACAAAAAATAATCGAACAATTCAAGTTCAACGAAAAGATTAGCTGTTTTAATTTTCATCCAGTATTCTCAACACATTCCCTCTTCAATAGAAACTGATACAGAATTAGGTTGTCTCATGAGTGATTAAGGATGTATTTGCCGTACAATCTCAACCAAAAATTATTCTCGTCGGCAAATTGAGTACTTCATGATAAGATAAGAATCGGAAAAAATCCACCATGATAAAGATGATAAGAGTATTCATTTTGAATAATAATAGTGCCCGAAAGTTATCAATAAATTGTTTAAACAAAACATTGTTTAACAAATTCTCTGGTGACGTTATTTTTTTTTTCATCTCAAATAAATGCCCTAATTTTTCTGAACACAAATGCATTTTTTAAGAATTTGGTCACTATTTTGAAATTTCCGTTTTCGAAAATTTGTAAAGGCTGTATTTACGAAACTATTTGTTCCACGCTCCGGAAACTTCGGAATTGTAATCTACATCGTTTTCACAAAAACATATCCAAAATTCAGATTTTTTCTTCTATTTTTCAAAATTTGGAAAGTTTCGAAAACGGAAATTTCAAAATAGTGACAAAATTCTTAAAAACTTGTGTGTATTCAGAAAAATTAGGGCATTCATTTGAAAAAAAATAACGTTACCGGAAAATTTGTTGAACAATGTTTTGTTTAAACAATTTATTGATAAACTTTTGAGCATTATTATTTTTCAAAGTTAATGCTTTGATCGTCTTGATTGTGGTTGATTTTTTTCCGATTTTTATCTTATCCCGGAGTACCTAATATTGTCGACGAGAATCACTTTTGGTTGAGATTGTACGGCCAATTCATCCTTAAGAGTGACCAAATAAATTATTTACTCATCACACGGTGTGGCAGACTTATAGATGGCTAAAAGTTCATGGCTGGAGTCCCGTGCAAACAATGACCGGCCTAAAGGGGAGAACCACAGAAACCGTGTTGGGAACGCGCTGGAGCCATGCGCGCCTAATTCTCTTCACCGTGGTGATGACTTGTGATATCCTGGATGGCACGGTGGATACACGCGCTCTGGCTCAACCGGACTAACCGGACGTTTAACGAAATATTTATCCAAAGATTACCCAATCGGTCGGTGATTAATTGACCGCCAATTTGATGTCAAATTAACAAGTGACTCATCATTTCATGTCAGATATACGTAACTTTACTCTCACACCATACTAATCAACTGCACGCTCACTGACATGCACTTATAAAGGTCCCTTCATTTGGAAATACGATACCTCAAAATTGAATTACAGCGCGTCGTGAGGTCCACTCTATCTCTGTACAAAATCGATTTACTTCGAACGTTATGGTCATATACTCCTCAAAAATTTCTTCTATCAAGTGTGCTGCAATCACACTCGTCAAAATAGCCTTGCACCCGTAATGCACACGATTTTTTTCTCAACACCTAGTCTGTCGAAATGCTTCTTTTCTCACACCCGGTCGCAAAATGCCACTTTTCAGACCTCTTGAGCCGGCGGAAAACAGATCTTTTCGCCCGACTACGATAAAATGACCGTATTTCGCCCCTGAAACGCGGGTCGAAAGTCGTCAATTTCGGACCAGAGGGAAGAAAAGTCGATTGCCGGGCAAAAAAGTGGACTTTTTTGCCCGGTAATTTACTTTTCTGCCCGATTAATCACTTCTCTTCCTTATGGTCACAAATTGACTATACCTACTTTCCACTCGCGTTACAGCGACGGAATAAGGTCATTTTATCGAAGTCGGGTGAAAAATAGCATATGCCACACGGGAGGAGCGCAATTTTCACCTCGTGCTCGTGCTGCCCTCGCTGCACTCGCTTCGCTCGTGCCTCGTGCAGCAAACCTCGCACTCGGCGAAAATCGCGTTCTTTCCTCCCTTGTAGCATAATATACTATTTCCGCCCGCTAGGAGCGGGCGAAGAGACTTTTTCCTGCCCTAGGTCGCAAAATCCTGTTTTCCGCCCGCTCACTCGGTCTGAAAAGAGGCATTTCTGCAGACCAGGTGATGAGAAAAACATCGTGTGCACCACGGGCGCAAGGCTATTTTGGCGAGTGTGCTCGCAGCACCTCGCCTTCGGCTCGTGCCGCCAAAGGCACACTCGGAAAAATAGTACTTTCCACCCTTGATACACAAATAACTATTTCAGACCGAGTGAGCGGGCGCAAAGCTGGACTTTTCCGCCCGAGGGCCGAAAAGATTTGTTTTGCGCTCGCTCAAGAGGTATGAAAAGTGGCATTTTGCGACCGGGTGTGAGAAAATCTCTATTTTTTTAGAGACCCGAAACGCGGGAATTAGAAAACAATGTACTTGGATCAAATAGAATTTACTTAGTAATGGATGATGTTTTCTCCGTGTAGAAACTATTGCAAGAAGACTGCAGTCACAGAAAGTTTTCAAACGACCAGATCATGTTTCGCTAAACTTCTATAGAGCCTCCTCCCTGATGACTGTTAACTGGACTTCCGTGCAAAGAGGATCAGAATTGTCCTACGATTTAGCAAAATATTAAAACGTATCTATACGGGCTATGATTACCTCGTCGATTCATCTCAGATATCAATTTAAGCTAATTACACCGTTTTTATGATCCAAAGTAAAGGATAATGCAGACAATACAATTCAATATGAGCCTGGTTCCTTACCGTACTCCGCAGGAGAGCCATAGTAGCGTTAGGAGCATTAGTACAACACGAGTAACATTAGGAGCGTAAATTTCTTACTTTTGGAGAAGGCATTTATGTGAACGACGCGAGATTATAGTGGCCAACCTTCATCTATCATTTTCGGGTCTGATGTTCACGTCATGAAGATTCCATGATGGCTGTAGAAACGAACCTAGCTCATTCATTTCGCCCGCAATCTGTGTACAAGCGAAGGGTGGTACTTATGCCGAAATTACATATGCGCGAAAACTTAGATTGTTCAGGGCAGATAAAAAAAATCTTTCGTCGAGTTCAGCTATCCGGGAAATATTCAGGTTTTCTCGATCAATAAAAATATATGCAAACAGTTATTTTTCGGCAGAAAACTGATTTCAAGTCGAAAATTTAACAAACCAATTACAGTGCGACCTGACAATAAGAACGCTGAAGCCCTCAAGGGGAAGAGTTTTTTCGAGAATTCGAGTACCCCCACCAGGCGCGCGCTCCACGCTGACTGACTCTCTCTGTCTCTCTCTATCTTTCCTTTTAGACTGGGCGTTTTTATTCAGAGGTTCGGACGCGAAAAAGTCGAGGTCGGAATTCTATTCGGAGTGGGGGAAGTGCTCGAGCGAGAAAACGTAATTTCATGTTTTGTTATATATAATTGTGCCTTTGTTATCAGAATAACCATGTTATCATATTATTATAGCATAATGACATTAATGTAGTATACAATATATGACAATAAAACTAGTATTTTAATACGTATTTTCGAATTGTCTTATTGACAATTGTCTTATTGACTGCACATGCAAAGTCTTATAAGAGATTGAAAAAATGTATGAAAAGTTAAATTACTATAATTATTATTTATTATAGTTTATTATTACTTTATTAGTTTATTAGTATTATTATCAGGGCGCCTGATCATTTTTTCTCATCAAATTTTAAGTCTCCAAACTTAAAAATGGAAATTATACCATGGCAGAAAGGCTCTACATTCAGTAGAATTGTTTATTAACAGGTTTAAAGACCAACGTCTTTACCGAATAGTGTATGCGAGGACATTCACCTCGCACACTATATTGACAATAGTCAATTGTGCATGCGTGCTATAGCCAAGAATCTTCAAAACAAATACGTATCAAGGTACACGAAAACAAACGGAGACGAGAAAAATGATGAGACTGAATTAGAAGGCAAGGTTCTTCGGGCGACTAGGTGGTCTAGTGGTGTAAGCCCCCGGTTTGGCATCCAACAGACCCGGGTTCGAGTCCCGGGGCGCCTGATAATTTTTTATCATCAAATTTTAAGTCTCCAAACTTAAAAGAATAATTATTATTATATTAATTCAAAAAAAAAAAAAATGTACGGGGACGCGAACCGTAAACCTTCAGCGTTCCAGCTCGTCGTCTTACCGTGTAAGCTACGCCAGCTCTTGGTGTTGATGTCTACGCACTTCACGCGCGAGCCCCACTCCGCCCGAAAATCTCAAATTTTCGAATCGCGATATCTCAGCAACCAAGGCCTATTCAATCAAAAATAAAAAACGACGTTAATTCGGAGCTCTTAAACTTTGACCACGTGAAACGGGAACCCGATCCGCGACATCGAAGGTCCCTACTCTCCTTGTGAGTGTGAGTAGAATTTTGTAAAACGATAACAAATTTTGACCTTTTATTATAAGGTCTAAATACATTTTTCTTCATACCTCGGTCGAAAGTACGTACTTCCGGCATCGGTATCGAAGCAGAAAGCCTAACTTTCATGCATTGGTAGAACTACACGCACGCCCTCTGTGACAGCGGGAGCGAAAACTTACTCGCACACACCGATACCCAATACACGAGACGCCCGCTTCGAGTTTTGTCACTTAGTCACCCAACAATAATTCAAGACTGGATGAATTATATATCAATCGACGCGGAAAAATCCCCCGAACAGCATATCAAAAACAAGACAATGTCTCTAGACAGTAAATTGTTGAAATTAATAAAAAACTATCAATATTTTGGGCAGTACCGCCAAAATCATGCACTGTTCCAATGTCACTTGTCGGATTGGAAAAATAAAAATACCATGTTGTAGGGGAGAAAATCATCTACAAATTCGAAGTGGGAACCGATATTGTAGGACCTATAGTTTCCACGTTATTAATTTTGCAAGAGTTTTCTGACAAAACTACGCCTAACGATCAGCTGGTCCGCTCGGCTCGCTTCGGTCCGTTCCACGCTGCGCGGGAACCACGATATGTTGTTTGGGGGATTTTTTCACATCGATTGATATATAATTCATCCAGTCTGTAATTATTTTTGGGTCAAAGGCTAGATTGACGAGACTATTCTGCAGCCAGCCAGAATCGCAAACTTCTGTTACTCTCGCTCTCGACGTTACTCTCGCTTGAGATATAACCTCAAAACTGGCTTGGACGTTTTCTTCGATCTACTTGATGCCTGCCCCCGACCAGCAGCACTCGCTTCGCTCGTGCCTGCAATGTCGGGCAGGCATCAACACTTGTTAAAACGTATAAATTGGTATAAAAATTCAATTAGTCAGCGTACTTTCGACCGGGCATGAAGAAAAATAGTATACACCACGCGGGCAACAGATTGAGAGCCCTGAACTGCGCGATATGAGGCCCTCGGCTTCGCCTCGGGCATCATCACGCGCAGTGCAGGAATTTTCAACTTTCGGCCCTTGTAGTGTAATATACTAATTTTGGCAGCATGTTTATCGATATCTCCACCGATCTCGAGGCGGACAATAATCTGGCGAAAGGCTGACAAATAATGTTTATACACCCTGTACAAAATCTACTCATTAAAAAGAAATCAAAGTAATGCATATAATAAAAATCATATTAATATTATATGGATATTGATTGGACGAATCAGTAACAAAGCGGAATAAGTATTACGAAACACAATTAGTTCCTCTCTCTTAGTTCCCACAATATAATCAGTCCCTTAGTTCCCACAGCTAGTTCCCTTTCTGGTTTTGATTCACCGTAAAACTGATCCTGATTCTCTTTATCCATTTTCTATGAAACGCAATATTTAAATATTTATTATATATACCGTCAGTAACAGTGGATGATGGCCGGTTGGTTTAGCGAAGATCACGGTAGAGTTAACTGTAGAGTTAAATTTGATGGTTAGGTTAGGGTAAAGAGTATTCAAGGAAATATTGTAATGTTTATGAACCATCTAAAAATAATCAATAGGACTAATTCGCTGTCCACGAATCAAGTCAACAAACATCAGAAAATCCCCTTGGATATTCTTAACCTTAACCCAACCATAAAATGCAACTATCCGACCGGCCTTCTCTTCCATATTACTTAGGAGATGCTATAGAAAAACCTGAATACGAAAGAAGATTGGCGCTTTTATCAATACGCAACCCGGATAAATTCACATTACACATAATTTACATTACAAATGCTGAAATTTGTGTGCACATGACATTTCTTTCGCGCGCGTAAACCCGTCTCCAGTCTCGTTTGGCTACGACCCACCCGAAAAGTCTCGACTTGAGCCGAGTTCCCCCGAGCTGTCTCGTTTGGCTACTACCCACGAAGAGTATCCGTACGGCATTACTCCGCTCTCCCCGCTCTCCCCTACCCCATCGTAACATGACGTCAGCGTGACGGCCCAGTCTCATTCACAGCCCAGTAAAATAATTTTGTAAGGCGCGCCTAAAGAAGTTTTCACTTAAAAAAATGAGTCATTATGTGTGTGTACCTGCATGTAAATCTAATGAATCAGTACCATGATAAAGCCAGAGTCTGTGTTCTTACAATAAAGAGTGAGCAGAAAGAGAAGGAAGGATACCCGGATAGCCCTTTCAGTTAGCGCTCTAGCGGGATCTGCTCAATATTGCTAACTGGGTTCAAGTCAGTACTCCTACGGGGGCGGTCGGTTTCGCCCATGTAAGTGATGATCTCAGTTTGACTGCCTAGTACCCGACTACGGTGTGACCAGTTGAGCTCACTTGAGATTGCCCGTCCGGGGGCTGGCCAGTAGTCGGGCGTCCCCGGACAGATTTCTACACGGGTTGACAAGAGTTGTCAATTATTAGTACCTGACGCTGTGAACCACTAGGCAGCAGTATCTTCGAGTCTGAATTATCTCAAAATAGTGATAGATGAAAACAACAAGTCGGTTGATAATATTTAGTGTCCGACCGAAACACGATTTTCAGCCGAAACCGAAACCGTAACCGAATATTCGGCTCCTCCTCTAGTTTCGGCCGAAAACGAAACCGAAACCGAAACTTTGGGGCATTCCATGTAAACTCGACTAATGATTTTTCCTCACCGTTTTTAATTCGCTTTACGATTTCCTACATGATTCTTTGGTCTCACAAAAGCACTCTTGAATTTTTTCAATTTTTTCCAGCCGAAGGTAAGTTTTTTTTCTCACACCTGGTCGCAAAATGCCACTTTTCATACCTCTTGAGCGGGCGGAAAACATATTTTTTTGCCCTCGGGCGGAAACGACTTTTTCCTGCCCTAGGGCGCAAAATCCTGTTTTCCGCCTGCTTAGTCATAGAGAAAAACATCGTGTGCATCACGGGCGCAAGGCTATTTTGGCGAGTGTGCTCGCAGCAACTCGCCTTCAAATCGTGCCGCCAAAGGCACACTCGGAAAAATAGTACTTTCCGTCCTTGATACACAAATAACTATTTATGATTATTAGCCTCTTTATTAGCTATCTCAAATTGATTTTTTCTAAAAATCTCAAAAAATTCTCAAAGACATTATTTTTCATTCCGATCATTTTGGCACCCGAATAATGATGAACCTAAAATTCTCCAAAAATTACCAAAAATTTCAGAATTGATGACAGATTTTACATATTGTTGCAACATGGCTTTTTACTTTGTTTGAAAATCGGTCCATCATTGATCGGATGCCGGAATAATCGGAATGAAAAATAATAGTTTTGAGAATGTTTCGATATTTTACAAAAATTTCAATTTTAGATGGTGTGGAATAATCATAAAAAACTAATGGTTGATTAGATTCACTTATTCTGAGAAAGAACACCTTTTACATGTATTGGTTAATAGCAAAATCGTACCTAAAAAAGATTATTATAAAGTGGACAGACTTAATTGTTTCAGTTAGAGAGATTGTGTCTACAGCAACGGGGACTAGAAAGAGCATACACTGAGAAAAATTCGTATTATTATTGCGCTGTATGGTTAACAGAACTATAATAATAGTTAGTCGAACTCAAATTATGGTTGGGAATACTATATTTGAGTTAGGTCTACTATAAAAAAATAGTAGTTGATGCCATATTCAACCATACGTGTATGTCATATGGTATGTATGACAATAAATTTTTCTGAGTGTAGATTACAAGAAGTAGACTAGATATGTAAGTAAGACTATCTAACTCGTTGTAAGGAGTTAGGCGTTAGGCGCTACTATCTCCAACAGTAACTATAAGTTCGACGTCAAAGTCTAAATCCATTCAGTGAGCGGTTATAGTAATGTCCTATCTTTTAATGTCAGGTCTGGTTAAATTGGACAATATCTTAGCGAATCAAAAAATAAATTTGTCTCTCAATGAGGAGATGAGTTTCTCAATTCGACTGTGTGTAACATACAAACCTCAGAGAGATAGAGAAAAATGATGACAGTATAAATTTCAATCGAATGAAAATTCCCTCGGTCCGGGTTCAAACCGGGACCTTCGCATTCGTACGGCGACGCCTTGTCCAATTAGACCAACGAGGGAATTTCTACTCGATGAAAAATTATTTGAAGTTAAAAAAAAATGGTAATACGGCAGTGAATCTGATTCTGTTGAGTTAAGATGTGTAGGTAGGCGAGAATATCGCATATGCATGTTGAGTTTCCGGTTTTACGCACCCAAGAGACATACACAGCCATTTATACCACCGCGCACCGCAAACCATGGCTCGGGGGGCGGCATGGTCAAGAGGGAAACTGCTGATTGTCACGAGAGAATACTGGGCCAGTCGTCGAACTTCATAACTGAATTACCTTTTTAATAATAAAAGCGTGAAATATTGTCAACCCTCTGGCTTCACGCGCTATCTTATTCTAATTAAACTATGCTAACGAGATAACGTATAGTTACAGAAACGATAGCCGCATATTAAGTTATACCTTATGAACTCTATTCATTGCGTGCAGAAATTTAACCAGTTTTCCTCACTACTGACCAGCGCCTGATTAGGAAAACTGAACCTGATCTGAATACTGAATACTGGGCCATCACTGAAAACCCGGGAAAAAAAATGCTTTTTTGTCCTACCCCCCTTGAAAACACGTCGTTTCATGCATGCGAAGCGGACGGAATCTGAGTTATTATGACCCCTTCCATGCTGGTGACGGTTGCGCATGCGCACTTGGCGAGCGTGCGTACAAAACCCATTACAGCCTACTTCGAGCTTCGAGCGGTCTGAAATGAAAGCAGGTCGCACCGTATGTAGCGCCTCCAAAAGTGGCAAGCATCGAGTAATATCAAACTCACGTCGGAGAATGTATTAAAAGCGTATTTCAAGAAAATGTCGGAGAAGTACAAACCGCCCACTTTATGGTCAACCTGGTCAATGCTCAAAAGTACCATAACGCAAAAAGAAGGGATCGACATCAGTGAATCAAACAACTGACGGCTTTCTTGAAACGGCAATCGGATGGGTATCAGGGCAAGAAGTCCAAGGTCTTGACATCGCAGGACGTTCAAACGTTTCTCAACGAAGCCCCTGAAAATAAATACCTCGCGACTAAGGTAATTTTATACAAAAAAAATATAGTGTCGAGATTGCTCTGATCTTTGGCATTAATGCTGAATTATCTCGTACAGGTGGCTCTGATCTTTGGCATCTGTGGTGCTTCTCGGAGGGAGGAATTGGCAAATATGAGAGTGAACGATGTCCAACACCAAGGAAATATTCTCGTCGTCAAAATCCCTGACACTAAGACCAAAGTACCGCGCACCTTCACAATACAGGACGAGTTTTGCGAGATCGTCAAGAACTACGAGTCCCTGCACCCGCCGAATGTATCTTCCGACAGATATTTTTTAAATTATCAAAATGGCAAATGTACCAGCCAGGCAATAGGCAAAAACAAGTTCGGTGCGATGCCAAAACAAATTGCCGAACATCTTAATCTGCCAGATCCCAGTCTGTATACTGGGCATAGTTTTCGGAGGACATCAGCCACGCTCCTTGCTGATTCTGGAGCTGATTTGACTACCCTGAAACGTCACGGTGGCTGGAAAAGTGGTACGGTTGCCGAGGGATATATAGAGGATTCCATCAATAATAAAAGAAAGATTGGAAACATGATTACGTCGTCGATATCAATGGGTTCATCAACCTCAACAGCATCGTCGACATCCACGTCTCTGTCAACACCACCGGCGTTGTCGAACTCATCGTCAGCAGCATCGTCAACAGTAGTAACCGAGGGGTTAATCAGTCGTGTAATCTGGTGTACACCCCTTCGAGAATCTTGTGTAATCTCTTGTAATCTTTGTAATCTTTTCTAATTTCAGAAATCTCAGAAATCTTTTGTAATCTCGTGAAATCTCATGTAATCTTTTGTAATCTTTTGAAATCTTTTGTAATCTCTTGAAATATTTTGTAATCCTTGTCATCTTTTGTAATTTTTGAAATCTTTGGAATCTTTTGTAATCCCGTGAAATCTTCTGTAATCTTATGAAATCCTATGTAACCTTTAGTAACTTCTGTAATGTTTTGTAATCTTTCGAAATCAACTTTGTAATCCTTGTCTGGAACTTCTGTAAATCTTTTGCAATCCTCTGTAATCTCTTAAAATCTTTTGTCATCCGTGTAATCTTTTGTAATCTTTGAAATCATTGGAATCTCTTGTAATCCCGTCAAATCTTCTGTAATCCTTTGTAATCTTTAGTAATCTTTTGTAATCTTTCATGTTTGATTTTTTTGTAATCTTTGCAATCTTTTGTAATCCATGTAATCTTTTGTAATCTCTTGAAATCTTTTGTAATCTTTGTAATCCTTGAAATCTTGTAATCTAGTGTACAGAAAGCCCAAATCCCGTTTTTCAATTTAATAACTGCAACGTAAATATATACCAACAATGAAAGAAACTGGCAAAACAGTAAAACCTGCAAGCCTTATTTTCCTTGTTCGCCAATATTGAAATATGTAGTACAAACGATACGTTATTTTCTTATTTTTTACTTTCACTTTGATAACTGCAACGTATATATATGGGGCTGTCCACGTCAATTCACCTAGGCTCGTGACCGCAACTTTTTTGATTTGCTTAATAAATTTTTCTATTGTTGTACTTGCTCTAAAACATTTTTATGAATTTTTTCAGATTTTTGAAAAAATCCCTTTTTAAGTTATGATTTTTTTTCGACCGAAAAAAAGGACCATTTTTAAAAATCTGAAAAAATTCACAAAAATCATATGATTAACGTAAAACAGTTTCCCGATCGCGAAAATGTGGGCCGAATTTTTCTTACATTTTTGTTACCTGATCCAAACTTTTTATTTGGTAAGGGGACCAGTAGAGCGTGATTCAACACATTCTACAGACTCCAGAAATCATTAATATCTTATCCAAAGTTCATTATACGTCGGAAAATTAACTTTTTTAAAAATCACTTATCGTGAGGTTTTAGACACACGGTTAACTCGGTTACATCTCTCGACGTCGGATTTCCTTCAGAGAGCAATTTTTCATGATGTGAATGAGGGAAACTGAAAAAAAAATTCTGTGATAAGTTATGGTCAGTTATCGAGATTTAGCGACGATTCAGTAACTCTTTTGCTGATAACTTGCCTCCAAAATTTTGCTTTTCAATTACCCTCATTCACACGATGAAGAATTGCTCTCCGAAGAAACTGAGATGTCGAGCGATATAAGCATCAACCGTGTGCCTGAAACCTTACGACAACTGATTTTTGGAAAAGTCAATTTTTCGATGTGCAATGAACTTCGGATAGGATATAAATGATTATTGGAGTATGGAGAATTTGTTGAATCACGCTGTACTGGTCCCCTCGACAAAAAAAGTTTGCATCAGGTAAAAAAAATATAAGAAAAATTCGGCCCACATTTTCGCGGTCGGGAAACTGTTTTACATTGATCATACGATTTTTGTGAATTTTTTCAGATTTTTAAAAATGGTCCTTTTTTTCGGTCGAAAAAAAAATCACAACTTAAAAAGGGATCTTTTCAAAAATCTGAAAAAATTCAGAAAAACGTTTGAGGGCAAGTACAACAATAGAAAAAATTATTAAGCAAATCAAAATAGTTGCGGTCACGAGCCTAGGTGAATTGACGTGGACAGCCCCATATATGTATATATATATATATATATATATATATATATTGTACCAGAAATTATAAAAAATTTCAAAACAGTAAATCTGAGTCTTATTTTTCTCGCGAGGTTATATCGTTATAACGGCGTTCTCCGCGAGGGGCAGCACTTTCTCGGTCTGATTTCACAGCCACCAGATTTCTTTTCCCTATCCCAAGTGTTATTTCCCCAACTGAGAATTTTTTCTAAATTTTAGCTCACGTTTTCAAGGGCAGGGACAAAAAGTATCGTGTGCACCACGGGCGGAAGGCGATTTTGACTCGTGTGAAGGGACTAACTTCACACTATCGCCTCCTTTCCGCCCTTGATACACAATGTACTATTACTCACACCCGGTCGCAAAATGCCAATTTTCATACCTCTTGAGCGGGCGCAAAACAGATCTTTTCGGCCCTCGGGTGGAAAAGTCCTTTCCGCCCGTTCACTCGGTCTGAAAAGTGGCATTTCTGCCGACCAGGTGTTGAGAAAAAAATTGTGTGCATTACGGGTGCAAGGCTATTTTGGCGAGTGAGAATGCAGCACACTCGCCTTCGGCTCGTGCTGCAAATTTCACACTTGAAAAACAGTTCTTTGCGCCCTTGATACAGTGTATGTATGTACTATTGATATGATCGGATACATTTTTATCACCAATTTTCATAAAATTCTACATTATTCTACGAGGGGGAAATAACTCGTTGAATTGACGTGTCAATATAGATCATGAGTTATTGGGAATTAACTGATTGTGACATATAACGCGAAATAACTCAAAAACTGGATGGAAATTATTAAATTGTCGACTGAATTAAAAAAATTAATGAAAATGCTTTGGATGAAATATTTTGAAATGAATGGTAGTGAAAAAATTAGGTTAAATTAAAGGACTGAATTCGAAAAAAAAATATTAAGTTGACAATAGACCTTATTCTAAGGCCCACTCTTGTAATTTCAAAATTGACGAAACTAGCGACCACGGTTTTTGAACCGGAAGTTGGATCGATTACACAATGAAATTTTTACATCTTCAGGGTGTAACAGTATCCTGTGCAAATTTAATCAAAATCTGTTCGGCGGTTCGGCTGAAAGCGTGTTGACAAGCAACTTGAAAGATTTGACACCGAGACGCAGGTGCCAGAAAAATCCTTAAAAATTCCCAAAATTTTGATTCGTGATCACGAAGCTGTATTCCAAAGCTCGTTGTTGTATCTTCAAAATTGCCAAAGTTAGCGATCGCCATTTCTGAACCTGAAGTCGGATCGGGTACACAAGAGAATTTCTGAATCTTCAGGGTGAAAAAAGTATCCTGTGCAAATCTCGTCGAAATCGGTTCGGCGGTTTCGCTAAAATCGTGTTTACAACAAATACACGGAATACAAGAAATACACATGCTTGAAAACGACTTTCCACGTGACAAAACGTGCTTATGGTTCGAGGATTTTCATTCGATCCAACGTTTTTCGCGATAGAGAGTGTATAACGGACTCTGTTCTCAACGATCGTACCTAAAAATAGGTTGAGTTGGACTCATCATTCTGAAATGGAAAATGATAATTTGAATTGAATAAATTAATTTGTATTGAAAGAAGCTGGTTTGGGCTAACTATGAGCCAGCCTTTGAACTTCCCGTTATTTATTTTGTTTCAAGCTATTTAGATTTTGGAAAATCTGACCTCAGATTCTTGATCAGTGGTTCAAAAAACCTTCGAGTACCAATTTTTATAAGATTTCGTACGATTTTAGTTTGTCCCTAGAAAATTGGATTCACCATTTTGAATTTTGCAAATTTGCCTTTAGATTCGTGCCTATAGTGATCGAAAAACCTTCGAGTACCAATTTTAATTGAAATCCAATCTTTTTAAATTTTTTCAGCATACTGAATATGCCAAATTTAAATTTTGCAAAGTTGACTTTAGATTCGTGATCAGCAACCCAAAACACTATATGGTACCAAATTTCATTCAAGTACGTCATTCATTCATAAGATATCGGCATTTTCACTTTATACACTGTTAAAAAAGAAGTGTTAAATTCAACATTTTTCGCGTGTCCCAGTAGGTCCACTATAAAAAAACATGTTAATCTGACACAAGCCGTTAATGTCAAGCATTAACACAACGAAATACATTTTGAAGTTCGCGGCTATAGCACATTTGTTTTGACTGTTGACGTTCTTAGTAGTGAGTGAGCGAACGTACTCACATACACTACCGGTACAGACTCGCGTCTTTGTACCTTTATGGGTTGTATTTTTAATTAAATACAACCATTCTACAGAATGTAGAGTCTTTTTGCCATGATATCATTAATTTTAAGTTAGAAGACTTAAAATTTTTGATGGGAAAAAATTATCAGGTGCCCCGGGACTCGAACCCGGGTCGTTGGATGCCAATCCGGGGGCTTACACCACTAGACCACCTAGTCGCCCTGAGAGCCTAGCCTTCTAATTTGATCTCATCATTTCCCGTCTCCGTTTGTTTTCGTGTGCTCCTCGAATTTACATTTTGAGTATTTTTGATTTTCTCAAAATGTAAATTCGAGGAGCACACGAAAACAAACGGAGACGGGAAATGATGAGATCAAATTAGAAGGCTAGGCTCTCAGGGCGACTAGGTGGTCTAGTGGTGTAAGCCCCCGGATTGGCATCCAACAGACCCGGGTCCCGGGGCGCCTGATAATTTTTTCTCATCAAAAATTTTAAGTCTTCTAACTTAAAAACACAACGAAATAGTTAGAAAATTAACACAAATTCAACATATTGTTTTGTAATTTTTACACACTTTTGAGTTGATTTATGAGAACGATAATGAAATCGCATGTTGTTTGAACACTCAATATGTGTGAAAAATGCATAAGTAAATGGCTGGAACTGAAATTGGAATTAAAAAATCAAAGATTGTTTTCGATGCTTACGCTGTTAGATATTACTAGTATAGGATATTTAAACGCACATATAAACATGCATGCAAACAAAAACGCTTTCGAGTCAGCAGTGATAAGTCTCGCGATTCCTAATCCAGCACGTGTTTGCATCAGGACGCTCACCGGTGTTCGCATCACGAGTTACACGCCTTAATCACTGCGCTATACCATCGCTTGATGAAAGATTTAACTTTTTCCTTTATATCATTTCTGCAGATGTACTAATGAAATTAAGTTAGCGTAGCAAATTTTTCACAGATTTTCGCAGAAAATCGAATTGTTGAGTTGGGAAGACCGTCGTAGTGAAAGGCTAAATCCGACGACGGTGGCCATTTTTGTTCTACTATCACTCCAACATTTTTTATATCCGTTAACGGCTTTTGTGTTACATTTGGCGTTAACACTTTTTGATGCATTGACATAATTTGCGGATGTTGAAATGACTCAAAGGAATGGTCTAACTCCAGGGTGTTCAACACCGGCCATTTTGGGAGCTCAAAGCCCGGAAGCCGAAGTACATAATTGGGCGGGTCAGGTAAGCTTGTTACCTGGGTTGAGGAAAGGTCTGTCGATCCTATTATAACGGACAATAGGCATGAGCAATTGGGCATAGGAATATGGGACACGTCTTGGATAGCTGGCGATACGTTCGATATGTTTACATTCGACCAGGTACATTATTCTAAGAACTAGAGCTCGAATTTAAGTTCGCACTACCCGACTATCCGGATACCCGTGATACTCGGATCCGTGGGATCAGAAACTTCAAATCCGGATAGTTCGAGTATCCGGGTAGTTCGAGTATTCGGGTAGTCCGGGTATCCGAACAGTTCGAGTACCCAGATCGAGTATCCGGGTAGTCCGAACCTGTTCGAGTAATTAACTACTTTTTACGTTCGTACAGCCTGCCTGCAGTGGCAGTGATAAAACAGCATCAAGATGCACAAATTACATCGCTTCGATCTCTGATTCGAAATTTCCCGCCTGAAATGTAGCATGCATCAACCAATTACGACTGTCGAAAGATCGTAATGTATATAATCTAAATATTGGTAGATTTCATAACCTGGTTCCCCACGAACAAAATTGATAATAATATCCTCAAATCCGATAAATTCAAGTAGGGACGTTTTTTTCATGTCGGGTGAGGCATTGCAGTCCCACTTGTAAATCGTGTATTGAAGTTGAAAAAAAATTGAACTTTCCCTTGCTTCCAAACCAGCAGTTATTTATACCGTTACCGTGAATTACCTGTTTCACTATTTCTCAACGATTCGATATTTTCTTAATTTGAAAATGGCAGGAATTTTCAAACGAGAAACATCTATTGACGATGTCGATTATTTTGCTAATTGTGTACTTACATTTCGAAAAATATGACAATGTTTTTTTTCTTTATTGAATTAGATATTAAATTAATAAAAAAAACTTGAACTCTTATACTATGTTTTCATAATAGAAACTTCTTAATTGCGAACCACGAATAAACACTCGTAATTTTCAAACGGTTGAATCATGAGAAAAAAAACAAACAAAAAAATCACTTCCCAGAAAACTTTATTGAACCATTTCGAACTTTCATTTCACTACGAGTTTGGACTCGGTTGAAATTCGCTCGACTCCATGCATTGATGCATTATTGGCGCGTTTCACCTATATGTAATTCTTCACCTATGGATCACAACGAATAATTCAATGGCTCAACGATACGACACTGTTTTACGATTTCCATGAAATAACAGACTGGCCGCAACTCGAAGTACCTTATCCAAAATTAAAAACTATTCCAATAAAAATTTGAAACGTATTGAAATTTCCTCAATATTTCGCAACCGCGAAAAATCGTAATTTCATTTCAACTTTTTGTCGTCTGTTTTCGGAGGAAAAGAAAAATCATTGTTTCTGTCTCATTGAATACGTCAAGTACATATTCGGTATGCGGATTTTTCATTCGAAATAGTTGTCTCCCCGCCTCCCTTAATTAACATCGTAGGGGATTTTTTCAAATTATTCGAACTAACCGGATAGCTCGGGTAGTTCGGGTATCATGATACCCATGACGTATCCGAACAGTTCGAGTAGTCCGCGGGGTAACGTGGTATCGGCGAATGCTCGAACTATCCGAACAGTCCGAATAACCGGGCTTGAAGTGTCCTATCCGTCAGATCCGAGTAGTTCGGGTAGTTCGAATTGGCGAAAAAGTGGTAGCTCTACTAAGAACCCATTGTTCTATGCGACCCCCTGTTCAGTCCAGGTAGTCCCGGGTGGTCAGGTATTAATCCTTTCTAAGTGAACGCGTAATAAGCTTGGGAGCGCACGTATACCTGGCGGGAGTGAATTTGGCTCTGGGAGTCCCTGTTGAACACCCTTGGTCTAACTTCACACAAAAATTTTAACACGCAAAAAATTTTATTTACACAGATTTAATTTATTTCCAACAGTGGAGAGTTTTGTTATTCAAATAATGCGGAATGTACGTACCAAGCCCGGGGTGTGATAGGTCGAATGTCGGTAAAGTAGGGTGCGTTTTTACCCAAAATCTTTTTATTGCTCGGTACTCCGCGAGGAAGGTCCAGAATGGGTTTTCGTTCAGGCGTTCGATACATTATGCTGTTACGTACTGACGCAGGTAAAGAAACGCGTTGAAATCGGAAAAAAAAATTGTTTTTGGTAAAATATTATCGCCGAAATTGTGTAAAAAAAATGGCCGCTTGAGACTCGATGCTCACCTGTTTGTTGAATTGTTGAAGTATCCTTGGTCTCCAGCAGTGAAAATTTCCGTCGATAGTAAACTGTGGAACGGTACAAAGCGAACGATATCATTCTTTTCGGTATTTCGCGTCCATTTGAGCCTCATTCTTGAACCCAGCTTTTGGCGACGCCGACCGGGACACAGCATTTTTCGACGGATGCACTGACGATATAGTCGAATACTAGAATGTATTCCTCGCCAGATGACGCGCGTACTGCTGACGTTCATCATTTCTTATTATATATAAATTACTTAATTAATCTAATTGTTCCCCTCCTTACATTTCTTTCCAAAATATACTTCATTCCATATTGCATTCCATATTCCATTTCTCTTTTCTCCCCTGAGCCCTTTAATCTCCCAACCCTCCTACTTCTGCGTTCCCTTCCCTCCCTACTACCAAGCACTTGTTCCCCTGCCTATCATAGTTTTTCTGTTTCATCTACGCCTAACTCCTTCGCCTCCTCCACCTCCTCCGCCTCCAACTCTTCCAGTTCCTTTCTCATCTCTGCCTTCCTTCTTTCCAAATCCTCTCTCCATTTCTTTACTTCTTCTCTTCTTTCTCTTTGATCCATTTCCTTTTCGTGCGTTTTCTTCTTCTTTTCTACCTGGGAGCTGTTATTTTGTCGCCCATTACTTGTTCGGGCCCCCCCACGTCTCTTCTTCCACTCTCCCCTATCCACTTCTGGTACTCCTAGGGATGGCGTTCCCTCGCTGCTCTCTAGTGTCTCACTGCTCCCCCCTCCTTCTTTCCTCTCCCCGTTTGCTTCTTCATTTACCTCGGTGCTCTCTGGTGTCTCACTGCTCCCCCCTCCTTCTTTCCTCTCCCCGTTTACTTCTTCATTTACCTCGGTGCTCTCTGGTGTCTCACTGCTCGCCCCTCCTTCTTTCCTCTCTCCGTTTACTTCTTCCTTTACCTCGGTGCTTTCCTTTCCCCCTTCGGTGTGGTTCTTGGCTTCTTCCGCCGCTCTCACTTCTCTTTCCGCCTCTTCTAGCTCTGCCTCTTCCTTCTTCAGTTCCTCCATCCTTCTCTCCAGATCTTTTCTCCACCTTGTCAGCTCCTTTCTTCTGCTATTCTCCTTCTCTTCCTCCCACTCTTCGTCCTTTTCTTTCCACACCCACCACGTTCTGTTTACACATATGCGCCCTTCCTCCGCTATCACCTTCTTTCCTGCTTTCCTCTCTTCTTTTGCCCGTTCCCTCACAATCCACCTACCCTTTCTCTCTCTGAAAGTGCGGTCTCTGTCGAGACACATCTCCCACCGTTCCGAAATCTCGTCTCTCCGTTGTACCAGCTCCCTGGCGTCCTCCGTTCTTTGAAACCGTACTACTACCATATCCTCACCCTCCCGCCATAAGTCCTCTACTTCCACCTTCCTTTTCAACTCTGCTTCTAGCCACTTTTCTGCCCTTATCTTGTCCACTTTATCGGTTTCCATATTCGCCTTTTTGAAAATAACGTTCCTTGCTCTCGAAGTCCTTCTCCCCATCTCTTGATTCCATTCTCTATCTTTCGTTTTCGCTGCGGTATCCTTGCGTTCTTGTATCCCGGCTGCTCCAGCCAGGTGCTTCCCCTCCTGCACTCCTGTCCCTCTCGCCTCTCTTTCAACCTCATCCGCCAACCTCCTGCCTTTTGCTTCCCTCCGCTTCACCTTACCCGCGTATGACTCCAGCACTTTGTCTTCCCATTTGAAGTTCGCGGGCGAACTGTCCTGACGCTCGCGGTCCCGTGTGGTCTCGCCGTCCTTCAGGCTGTTGCTGTCGGGCGGCTTCGTTTCCATCCTTCGATCCCTTCCTTACTGGCTGACTGAGGCTGAGCTCCCGAGTTCGTATCCTTCCCGCCAGAGCCTCTTCTCTCTCACTCCTCTCGCCCTCGGATCCCCTCGCCGAGAAGTTGTTCCCTAACCTCTCACCCGGCGCTTTCGTTCTTTCTCCCCAACCCTTTTATTACCAGGCCTCAATCCTTCTTCCTTCACTTCCGGGCTTTCCTTGCCATGCCCTCCAACGTTTTCCGCTCTTTCTCCGGCTCTACCACTCTCTTCAGCTCTCCTCCTTAATATTATTATTATTATTATTATTATTATTATTACGGAAAAAATTGAAATTCCGATTTTCACAACATTTTCAAGATAAAAAAAAAATTGAATAAGAAATGGCGTATACGACTCTATACCTCTGCCTTGTCTAGTTTTTTTATGATGAAACTTGAAAATTTCTCAAAAGATTCGGAATTTTGATTATTCTGGGCGTTTCACAGAATTTCAGTGTTGGTAGAAGAAAAAATGGCGCATAAGTTTTCATTTTCATTCACAAATTTCACCACTTTCGAGTAAATTTTTTGCAATGATAATAATAATAATAATAATAATAATAATAATTGTTATTATTATTTCGGAAATTGTAATTATAGTGATAATAATAATAATAATAATAATAATAATAATAATAATAATAATAATAATAATAATAATAATAATAATAATAATAATATTAATAATAATAATAATAATAACAATGCATTGCTATAACTATTATGTATGTTTATGTATGTTTATGTATGTTTATGTATGTTTATTTAATGTTCCCCTCGGGGTTAGATGGTTTCCGTCTCCATAACTTCATCTAATACATTACTAATTACAATAAGACTAATTTACAAATTATTACAACTTATACATATCTTAGATTTGTTATAACTATTATTATTCCGGATTATTTCCGTTTGAATTCCCGCTCAGCTGTCATAGCGCTGAACAAGGAACAGCGGTTCGTGAAACGCAGGACCGCGCGACGAAGGTTGGCAACAACTGTAAGCTTGGTTCCCGTTGCGCCCGCGCGTCGGAAAAGGAGCGCTGACGGGCCCGACACGCAACGCGAAACGATCCAACATGACCGCGGCCACTGCTTTATACCAACAATTACAGTCTTTGTTTGGAAACAATTTTGCGTCTACATCGTTGAGTGAAATAAACAAGTTTTGCGACATATGTGAGTGGAATTATATTCCTGAGGGCGCTCAATAGTTCGTTTTTGTAACACATGCACGATTTCTGCGTTTTTTTGACCTATTAAGCGGGCCTAAAGTGACCTTTTTTTGACCGGCTCGAATAAGCGGGCAAAAATGGATCCATTTATATATATATATATATACATATGTATATACATATGCACATACATATATACATATGTACATAGGTATATACATATATATATGTGCATATGTATACAGTATACACGCGCATATAATCCTTTATTCGTATCATATTCACTATTTCCTGTTAAAAAATTAAATCTAATTGTAACATAACTATGTGTTGCCGTATCAAGAAAGGTCACCTTAGTGCCGCTTATAGGCACAAAAAAACGCAGAAATCAATACATGCGTTACAAAAAATATGGTGTGCACCTAGGGCTAAGTGGGCTTTTCTACCTCGTGTGGTTGCAGTACTCGTCTTCGGCTCGCAGACGCACTCGTCTTCGGCTCGCTCCTGCACTCGCCTTCGGCTCGTGCGAGCTCACCCTCGACTCGTGCTAGCTCACCTTCGACTCGTACTGCAAATTCCACACTCGGTCTAAAAAAGCCCACTTTACGCCCTAGGTGCACAATATACTATTCCACCCTTGTGATGCGTAGTCCATGATCAGTGAAAAAAAGTGACGGTCTCACGCTTCGCAACACAAAAAAGCCTTATTTTACTCGATTTTGGTGAGATACACGTTCGTGCCAGCTACCAATTTAATACAAATCGTCTAAGGAACCCAATAAACACCCCCCCGTTCATATTAGGCTTCATTATTTTTTAAATACGGAAACGGCTGACTGGAGCATGCTCATAAGCGGTTTGGCTGGAACTTTATTTACATAATGGGGGGGAGGGGCATATGACACCCTAAAAAATGCTCGAAAACGGCTTCCCAGGTATTAAAGTGCTTCCTATGCGGTTTCAAAATATTCACTCGACCCGATGTTTTTTGCAATAGCGAATGTACGAGGCACTCCGTTTTCAACGATCGTGACAAAAAACATGTGCATTGAAGCAGTTTTACATACCCTAGTTGCGGGATCGGACTTCCTTATGTGAGTGTCCTTCTTATTGTTCGAGAAATTACGACAGAAATTTTGGGGAAGAAGGGTATGCCGAACAGATATATATACATGATTTGAAATGAATAAGATTTGAATTAATTCGAAAATTTGAATATTCCTTCACCTGCTTCTTCACTAGCTCTTTGTTTCTCCCCCTGCACCATGGCGATGGTCGTACATAATTATTTACTCACTATACGTGAACATACATGTAGTTATTAGCGAAGCATTAAATCTGTGTGCAGTTGCGAAGGAGGTCGATTGGTGCGGTCAGGCGAAACAAATGAAGTCGCATCTGCCGTGGGGCAGCGGTAAGCAGCCATGAGCGTAATCACTAATCATTCCTTTATGCGCATTTACTGTAGCATAGCGTTCGTCCCGATCCATTAATCTCGCAGTTAGAGTCGAGTCACCCGATAAATACCTACCCATGTTTACCACGTATGTATGTACATATTCGTTAATTGTTATTTACGAGGTAGTATAAACTATATCACGACTCGATTGGACTTGAATACACCGAACCACCGTATTGAACTCCATACTCATGGTCCATGGAGGCATCTGCTCGATCGCGGATGAAATCCTAATAGAAATATATACTGGCAGAAAATTGAGCAAAAAGAATCAAAGCGATTAACCGGGCTAACAGCAGCAGTGATTTTTTCAACACTACGCGTATTAAAATTGAAACAGTTAATTTGGATCCTCCTTCTTAGGCGCAATAACAGACGGAATCGACGCCCGATACGAATAAAAGCACGTTTGAAATTCCGGGTGGAATAGAGCACGTTTGAAATTCCGGGTGGAAAAGAGCACGTTTCAAATTCCGGGTGGAGAATAGCACGTTTCAAAATCCGGGTGAAAAAGAGCACGTTTCAAATTCCAGGTGGAAAAGAGCACGTTTCAAATTCCGAATGGAAAAGATCACATTTCGAGTTGACTCGAATACTAGCACGTTTCGAGTTGACTCGAATACTAGCACATTTCGGGTGGACTCGAATAATAGCACGTTTCGGGTTGACTCGAATAACAGCACGTTTCGGGTTCACTCGAATAATAGCACGGTAAAAACGTGCTATTATATGTTTTTAACGTGCTATTATTCGAGTGAACCCGAAACGTGCTATTATTCGAGTCAACCCGAAACGTGTTAGTATTCGAGTCAACCCGAAATGTGCTAGTATTCGAGTCAACTCGAATCTTGCTAGTATTCGAGTCAACTTGAAACGTGCTCTTTTCCATTCGGAATTTGAAACGTGCTCTTTTCCACCCGGAATTCGAAACGTGCTCTTTTTCACCCGGATTTTGAAACGTGCTATTCTCCACCCGGAATTTGAAACGTGCTTTTATTCGTATCGGGCGTCGGAATGATGTGAGCAGACATGAGGGTACAGGCAACGAAATCAAGCGTAGTCGGGATGAGGTCCAGTTTGAAGTTTCAGTTCATTAAGTCGCGCGGCTTATAGCGTACGTAACTACGGAGCGGGAAGATCGAGGGTTCGATCCCACTACTCGTCGTCTCTCAGGCCACGCCATTTTTCGGTTGTCACGCCGAAAACCGTCAGCCTGCAGAGAGTGAAATTGTGTATTGTTTTCTGAGGGCGGCTACACTCGGGCAAGGTTGTCTGCAGTTTTCCTTGCCTCCTGTGCGAGTGTGGGTGTTTCTATAGAACGCCTTAAGTCGGCTGCAGACGCATACTGATGGTTACTGACCATTCCTCCCTCGCCCCACACAGGCTTAGAATAGCTTCTGTGGGCATACCCACTTGGGTATATCGGGTAGTGGAAGTATAATTATTTCAAACACAGAGAACTCACGGTAAAATGCGATGAAACCGTATAAAACCACAACGAACATGATTACACATAGTTTCCCAGACTAACCCAGATGGGACAGCGGAACGCGTTCGTCTAACCAACGACACTATGTGACAACTGACAAGGAGAATTACCATAAGTGGACACTCCGATTTGAATGAAAAATTAGCCATAGGTAGCCATAATACCCTTAGTATACTGATAAAAGTGGTTCGTGATGTTCGGGCACTAGGGGCCCCGGGAGAAGAAGAAAAAAAGGAAAACCTGTTTTTGTCAAGTTTTGAGTTACACATTCAACAAAAGATATCAAACACGAACAGAAATAAATAAATTGATGAGTAGAAATTGAGTAAAAGAAAATGATATTCAAAACTTATTTTTTCATAAAGTCTCTCAAGATATAATAGAAACTACGTCCGGATCGGTCAAATTTTGTACATGTTGGTGAAATGGGGAACATTGGACTTTTCCCCTCCCCGGTCATGATCCTGAATGTATTGCTAGTTCATGATCGGTTAATAGATATAGTTGTCATCATCAATCTTGGGAGTACGTCGATATTATATGTAATTCCACTTTCTACAAATCACATAATAGTGGATTTTTCACGAAAATACTAGCAATTTCAAGAATTCTAAGCAGTTGCAATGAGTGAAAAATGTGAATTGGAAAAGAAGCGTGGGAGAAAAAGTGATAGCGCAAGTGCAGACGAGTGCTTTCATCATGACCGAATATACAGGAACACCGTATATCAACGGATTCTAGAGAACAGACGTAACTCAGCGGGCAGTCTAGAACGATCGTAACTCGCTGGGCCGGCTAGAACGGACATTCAGGATAGAACAGACGTAACTCAGAAAATTCTATTGTAATTCTTTTGTTATTTCCCTCGTTATTTCCTGAGTCACGTCCGTTCTAGCCCGCCCGGCGAGTTACGTCCCTTCTAGCCGGTCCAGCGAGTTACGTCCGTTCTAGACTGCCCGCTGAGTTACGTCTGTTCCGTTAGGACCCGTCGATATATTGTGTTCAAATAGAAGAATACAATGATAATATCACTCTTTTTTTCAAATAGTGAGATTGATTCCAATTGTGATCCAATAACGGACGGCAATTTGTCCGTGTTAAGGGTATGAAGTTCGTGCAGACGACGGGGGGGGAGGGGGCGATTCGATGTTCCGCATGATTAAAAAAAAAAAAATTGAACAAAACTTGACCGATCGCGACGAGGTTTCCATTATCTACAGAAACCTCATTGAAAATTATTTTCGAATATTATTTCCTACTACTTCATCAATTCATTTTCCCGATTCATTCATTTTTGTTTGGGTTCGTTCCCATGTGTTGAATGTGTTACTCATAAATTAATAAAATGAGACTTTCCATTTCTTTTTTCTTCGCCCCAGAGCCCCTACTGCTCGAATATCATATAGCGCTTTCATCAGTACACTGAGGACTACCTATGGCTTTTTCATTCTAATCGGCGTGTCCACGTGTAGTAACTCTCCTTGTGAGCAGAAAAAAGTTACCGACGTCCCGTCAAATGCAGACTATAGGTGTACGAGTCAACGCCGTCTGTGATGCTAAGTCTACAACGGGGCAAATTCGACGCGCGTTTGCTACGCTCTGACGTCACCTAGCAAAATCTTATGGGTAGTGTCCGCCCGAATATTCGGCTTCGGTTTCGGTTTCGGCCAGTTTCGGCCAATAATGCTGGTTTCGGCCGCAGTTTCGGTTTCGGAAAAAAATCGGCCGAATCTTCGGCCCGACCGAAACTAGTGTCTGTGTCGTGTCGGGCGCTGTAGGGTTTATTTGGAACGGTTTCACCAGATAGTACCTCTACAAAAATGAGGTGATTTTCTGAAAAATTTGAGTCTTTCATTTAATTAAATAATCGAATAATACCTCTAGAAAATGTAACCAAATTTATACTCAACTGCATCCTATATCGCGTGTCTAATGGTTTAAGGTCGTAACCGCCAAAAAGTACATTTTGGTGGTAAAAGGACGTATATTTTTTTTCTTTTGCCATTCGCTATAACAGTGTTCAAAACCCATAGATTTATGAAAATTATCCGGAACAATAAATAAAGGTGAAAGGTGTTTGGCGGATAAGCCCTTACAAACTTTTTCATTCCCTTGTCTTAGTTCTTAATGGTACAAGGTCGTATCCGAAATTTGAAAAAAAATTTTTTGTCTTTTTTTCAAACACTTAGAAATCCTCTGAAACGCGAAGAACAATAAAAATCCCGAAGTATTTTCAAAATTTTCAAGATTAAAAAAAAATTATTAAAACGCTCAAGGTAAAAGGTCGCATTCGCCATTATTTTTTTTTACTCATTTTTTCGAAATACTCTCAAATCACGTGAAACGTGGAGAAAAGTGAAAATTCTTAAGTTTTTTCAAAATTTTCAAGATTGAAAAAAAAATGATTAAAACGCTAAGAGGAAAAGGTCGCATTCGCCATAATTTTTTTAAACTCTTTTCCTCAAAATACTCTAAAATCATGTGAAATGCATAGAAAAATGAAAATTCCGATTCGCATGAATAAAAAAAAAAAAATAATAATGCGACCTTGTAACACGTGCATCAAATGTCTCCCATTTTGTGCCTCTGAAACGTGCTGCAAGTGGTCTTTTACAGATTGGTTTGAGCAGCGCATGCGCAGATCTTTAGTTTCTCGCTAGTTACCATTACAGTAGAACCTCGTTTATCCGGCCTCCGGTCATCCGAGGCTCCGCGTTATCCGAGGCAACGGACGTATCCGAGCACTCCGCATTATTCGAGGTGTATGCTCGGATAACACGGAAAAACCACGGATAACACGGATGGAGCCGAGCGCCTATGCTTTACGTGCGAAGTATTTTGCGATCGCTACTTTGTTGCTCAAATGTACATATGTGAAATACATGAAAAATTGTACAAATTCTCGCATTTTATTTTTATTTTTTTAGTTTTTCCGTGTTATCCGAGTTTTCGTTCATCCGAGGTACCCCTTCCCCACATTACCTCGGATAAACGAGGTTCTACTGTATACACGTATTTATAACACTCTCGTTCCTTGTATACACGTATTTATAACACTCTAGTAACTTTCTGCCGTGCCTTCGACGCGCCGTCTGGCGGCAGAAAATCAGATCGAAGTCGAGCCAGCTGTCATGTCCGGAATTCGGTTAGCACGTTTCAGAGCCACAAATGGGGGACTTTGATGCACTTTTTACAAAAAATAATATGTGACACACGTGCGAAGACAAGCGGAAAGTTTTGACAGAGGTTATGAAGTTGACTGCACTCGGTTTTGGCGCGTGCAGTCACCCTCTTAACCTTCGTCAAATCTTCGCTTTCTCGCACTTGTATCACAATATACTATTTTGAATCTCGGAAATTTTTTAAATAACTCCGGAATTTTCACTTTCCTTCGTGTTTTACGTGATTTTAGAGTATTTCGAAAAAATGAGTGAAAAAAAATGGCGAATGCAACCTTGTACCTTTAGCGTTTTAATTTTTTTTTTGAAACGTGGAAATTTTGAAGAAACTTCAGAGTTTTCACTTTTCTCCACGTTTCACGTGATTTCAGAGTATTTTGAAAAAATGAGTGAAAAAAAATGACAAATGCAACCTTCTACCTTTAGTGAACACAATTATTTTTTTTTTGGGTTACAGATGAAAGGGCATAACCGCAAGTACTTACGACCTTTCACTGTTAGTTGATCAATTTCGCAATTTCTACTTTTCTGGCGGTATTTTAACATATTTCGCGTAAATACGGAGAAAAGAATTTTACATGCCTTTTTACCTTTACGCGTGGTAAAAAGTCGTATATTGGCGCATACAAACTTATACCATTAGATATGCGATATGATTTCTCGATCGCAAAAAAGCATTCCTGATTTTTTTTAGATATTCCCCGCCAACCATTAGTTTTTTATGATTATTCCACGCCATCTAAAATTGATATTTTTTACAAATATCGAAAAATTTGCAAAACTATTATTTTTCATTTCGATAATTTCGGCATCCGATCAATGATGGACCGATTTTTTCCTATTTTTTCCAACGTTTCAAACATTTTAAACAAAGTAAAAAGCCATGTTGCAACAATATGTAAAATCTGTTATCAATTCTGAAATTTTTGGTAATTTTTGGAGAATTTTCGGTTCATCATTGGTCGGGTGCCAAAATGATCGGAATGAAAAATAAGATCTTTGAGAATTTTTTGCGATTTAAAAAAAAAATTAATTTGAGATGTGATAGCTAATAACGAGGCTAATAATCATAAAAGAAACTTACCGTTGGCTGGAAAAAATTGAAAAAATTCAAGAGTGCTTTTTTGAGACCAAAGAATCATGTAGGAAATCGTAAAGCGAATTAAAAACGGTGAGGAAAAATCATTAGTCGAGTTTACATGGAATGCCCCAAAGTTTCGGTTTCGGTTTCGTTTTCGGCTGAAACTAGAGCAGGAGCCAAATATTGCGGTTAAGGTTTCGGTTTCGGCTGAAAATCGTGTTTCGGTCGGACACTACTTATGGGTGACGTCAGAGCGTAGCGTCGAACGTGCGTCGGATTTGCACCATTGTAGACTCAGCATCAATGGTGCTACACTCGGACCCCACTTATTTGACCAACTCGGGACCTGGAACCTTCAGTTATTTGACGGAAGTAGGGGCCCCCACTCATCGTCTTTAAATGGCGGCCGTCAGCTGCGCACCCGTAATGCGCTGGTTTCCCCAACGCCAGAGGCTCAGGCAGCCCAGTGGTAGGGATAGAGGGAGTCAAATAACTGGGGCGGAATCGGTCAAATAAGTGGGCCCGTCAAATAAGTGGTGGTCAAATAAGTGGGGTCCGAGTGTATACTTTTCCCACGTTTGAATCTATAGGTACCTAACGTTGACTGCTAACTCGCTGCTTACAAGAAGCGATCCTCATATACGCGAGTTGGGGATAAGATCCTCATTCGCGTGGAGCGTGAATAAAATTGTTATTCGCAATATGAGTCAAGATTCTTGTTCAAAATGAATATTAATAATCCTCATTCGCGTGGCGCGTTAAATGCGAATCGAGATCCTATATTAATGCGCGACGCGAATAAGGATCTCATTTCCGACTCACGTGAATGAGCATCGTCTTGTTAGGAGGCGGCGATATTGATATTCCACAATCTCGACAGACCGAAAATGCTTCCTTGAATCGAATGAAATAAGTCACTTTATATTTTGTAGTGTCGAGTCCGTACAGCCTTATGCTGCCATGCACCACGTTTTATACCAAATAACAGGGACGATTCCTGAGAATTATTTGAAATATGCTCATATCCAAAAACTAGGTCTTCCGATTTCTAACATTTACAACTAGATTTTTGAATTATCAAAAATTACCAGCTCTGGTATAAGATGCTATCTTATTGGTTGTCAAACGAAAGAAGAACAGCACTGTTGCCGCGAAAGAGATCCAATTCACCATGCATGAGCATACACGCCGGAAGCACTATTCTTGGGTAAAAAATATTACCTTTGAATCGAGTCTAATTCGTTTATGAATCTTAAGATCGACGGCAGTGTGGAAGAACGTGCGAACGAACATCTTAGATTGTGCCAGAAGAACGTGACATCTCAAATTGTGAAAGAAGAACGTGACATCTCGACCGCAGGCAAATTTTTCATTGATACGGCACTGAAATTTGGGGTGCTTGAAGTATACGAAGTACTTTCTTCCAATCGATTCAATCATTGTTCTGATTATTCACTCATTTATTCAACTCAATTCATGACACCTAAAATTTGAGAATTCAAGGTGATCTCAACTCATAGGAATCATCGTTCTTTATATTTCATTTGACAGTAATGTTGAAAATTACATTCCCTAAAAAATTCATTCATTGACATTCATCCGATTTTTTTTTCTTTTTATGATCCAGGTTAAATAAACCAGTAAATAATTAGAACAATGATTGTATCGATTTTTAAAAAGTTATACTTTATATTACTCCAAGCACCTCGCATTCCCGTGCCGTATCAATGGAAAATTTGTCCTCGGTCGAGATGTCACGTTCTTCTTTTACAATTTGGGGCGTCACGTTCTTCTGGCACATTTTGATATGTCATCTTTTTCTGGCATAATTTGAGACGTTACGCTTTTCCATACTGCCATCAAAATATTCTTGATCCAATGTCGCATAGGTGATATTTGATTCCTTGATGGAGAATATAGTTCTTTCTGTGTGTAACTACAGTTGTTGTTGTTGGTTGTGAAATCTCCGGGTCAATCGAGGTTAGAGTTAAAGGCAATACAGGGAGGAAGTAGGAAGGGAGAGTTGGGGGCAGCGTGGCAGCGTGGCAGCAGGAAGGGATGAAAAGGGGCTTCGCAGCTATCTCTGGCATAAATCAGACCGTAATTAGCCGGCTAGGGTGGAATCAGACAACGCATAGTGACGTCACTACAATTAAAAATACCGTTAATTAATGCGGCATTCGCGGCAGCCTGGGCCCAACAATCCCAACGAGCCATACGGCCACGAGGCTGCTGATATATAACAGTCGCTCGCTTAATTAGAATTAAGCATATGTGCCTTATCCGGTATAATTGGTTTCAGAATGAACATTCGGACGAATGACCAAAGTCCAAAATTCGTTAAAATCTCACTGCAAGTCGCAGACCCGACCGATATCGGTTATCCTATATACACTCAGTTCGTAACCACATTATTCATGAAGTACGTTAATATCCGTGCAGAATTTCGTGCGATAGGCTGCAGTACGTAAGTGCGGATATAAATTATTGAATGTATCTATGGGCTCATACATTAATTTGCGTCGGCAGTATGTGTAATATGTGTATGTGTGTGTGTAATATCATGGTGTATGGAGTATTGTAATAGGAACAGGCGCGTTAATAATCCACTTATAGTATCCGGTGTCACGTCTGTTGTGGTGTTCGGTTTCGCTAAGTATCGCTAAGACGGTTAATTTGCAAATCTTCTCAAACTCCGCGAAACCTGAAGCGAAAGGCACGTTGTTCTGCCCTGCATACTCATACCTGGATATAACGCAAGAAAAGTCTCGTGGTGAATAAAGTAAGTGAATAGGTAAGCCGCGCTATTGAAGTCCTGATTTTTCCATTGAACTTTGGATCCCTGTTTTTTCTGTTTTCAATTCATCACCGTTCGCTAACGATATTTTTGGTAACCCGATGAAAATTTTCGTTCGAGGAAATACCGATCACTCCGACTAATCTAACCCGAATGTTGTACGTGCAGGCGAGAGGTTTGGAGCATAAAATTGGCGGGCGTCAAAGCCGTCATCAGTCACATGCAACAACCGGCATACATGCCCTGCGCCTTGGGTTGAAAGTAAGTGTTTACGATCACCTGTATCTGGTTGATACGCGTTGGCGGTGCATATCCTCGCGTCTCAAGGTGTAAGGTAACATCTCGCCCAGACCTGGGACCACCTTGGAGGCATCGCCGACGACAGACGATGCGGAATGCCGTGGTGTAAAGCACATTCCCATTCATATACATGTACCGCATTTATACCAGTTCAGGGGATTAACGGTGTTGAATTCGCTTTATCCTCAAAACAGTGAGAACAACTTTGAATTTCAGCGACGTGCTAGTCTATTGAGGTCGAATACTTCATACACCATAGCCTCTTTCTCTTCAGAGAGCCTACAAGGAGGTGAAAAATTATTGATTTAAAATACTGTTAGGTGATAAATAAAAGGCTAGCCACCATCTAATTTTGAGGTTCAAGTATCTGCGGATGCGTTCCCCCTTCATGAGTCGCATATTTACTCAGAGCGATCTCTGAGGTTTGCGACATCTACAGTCAGCCCAAGAGTTGTCTAAGGATTAAAAGCGGAACAACATTCGTTCCGAAGAAACAAGTACCTGCCAGAGAGATCGATAAGTCCAGGAGAGCGAGAGAGCCAAGGCGGTGGAGGGTAGGAACGATTACGCGAATGACTCAGACGGTTTCCGGCCGGCGCCATGATGGATTTAAATACTTCCGGTCAGTGGCGCGTGCGCGACTCAACCTCGAAAGTATAACCGAACGAGGAAAAAAAGAGAAGAGGAAGGGAGCTGACGTAAACGAAAGTAAGTAGAAACAAGAAAGAGGGTGCAGGCTAGCTTATTGGGGTTATTTGACCTCGAAATCTAGCTGATTTCAGTGTAACAGCAATATTTTCGAATTTCTGCATGATGACAGGGCCTCCACCGGTTATAGAAATTACCATTCGCTGTCATGTCATGAGCCTTCATTTTTTTCAGACAATCGCACACCGCAATTCGCAGTAGCCACTCATCACTTCAAATTCAAACGTGTAAATTTCCTGAATCCTATCAACCTCTGCAAAATAATTGCTGAGGTCATTTTGGAATCGAAGCGGATGCATGGGACGACGATGTCATAGAATAAACATAGCGGTGGGTGAGACACGAGGCGCCACGTGCAAGTTTTGCGGGTGAAGGCTGCGGCGGGTGTTGGACAGAGTGGAGAAATATGGGGCCAATGACAGGGGTCGAACTAACGCTTTTCATGTTTTTATGGACTGACGAAATCCATAAATCTATGACTCGAATTACAGGTAAGTATAAGGGAGGAGGACGTAGAGAATTAGGAAAACCCAGCCTGATTCCGATTGAAATTAATGACGCATCGTATCACCCTACACCTCCGTAACCAACGCCATGCCTTCCCTGACACGACGCGATACTGGAGTTTGATTAGTCACTCCCCAAAACATCGTGGTACCTATTTTGTCGGGGTGAATAGGATTTTCGAATCCTAGAAATCGATATTCCACTAAAACGTTGCTTTCTTTTTTGGAACTCGTCCGGCTTGAAGAATAGTGTTGTCTGCATGAAAAAGGCAGTCAGCCGAGTTTCGCAAACTTCGTCTAACCATTTTCTCTGTTTGGTGTTCTGCTCCATGGCGATTATGTGCACGGATTCTGCTTATCACGAACGCCCAGAGGTGAGACGAAATTCGTACATATATTGTCTTACAAGTGCGGAAAGAGGCCAATATTCGTCGAGTGTGAAGTTAGCAGCGCGAGCTGAAGGTGAGTGCTCTTATCACACGAGTTGGATATCGGCTATCCGCACGTGTCATACACGCTATTCTTCGTAATTCTGGTGATGGAAATTTTGATTTCGGAGCCTGTGTAAGTTGCAGAAACTTTCACCTTTTTCAAGCTACACAGGCTTCGATGATCATACTTTTCAAGCAGGTGTTACGAACGGCAGGCTGAAAAAAACACGTAAAACATGCTTGTGTTACGTATTATCAAGAGACTCGGTGGAGTCTCGCGCCAAGTACATAAAAAAAAGGATTTTATTACGCTGCGTGGGACTCGAACCGAGTCTGTTTACCCGAATGGGAGTTATTCGGGTGGTGAGGAGAATAATAATCTCTGTTTTCTCTCGCCTCGCTACATATACGGGATTGAAATTTCTATCCTAGGATATGGGCATCAAAAGCTTACGTTGAGTCCTATTTCGACTTAATCGGTGCCCGAAGAGCTGAGATATGATTTTCGAAAGTTTCCGAGGACCTGTTTCATCGTCAGAATTTTCTGCTGCTTCATTATTTCTTCAGTCAGACTTGCATCGTCATCGTCAGTTCCTATTTCAATAAAAATCAGAGAACAGTGGCCACCACTAGACAGCAGGGACAACAGCGATCCGAGTACCTGACATTAACTAGTTAGCGCTTGTGGTGGCACCGTTAGAATCGAATCCAGAATTTAGCCAAGCCGACATTTTTAAACGTAACCGATCGAGAATCGATTGCCCGAATACCACAGAGTAACTGCTAGCTATAGCGTGTTCGTTTCCACTGCTTGGGTTCGAAAGTTTTGTCGCTAATCGAAAACATTTCATTCCGCTCGTTATCGCTACACGACATTGAGATATATGTTGTGATCTGAGAATCATTACTGAGGAAGTGAAACAAGATGCGCTTTGAAGCTTATGTATTCGGCTCTACAGCGTATGGAAACTGCGAGCAAGTTTCATGGAAAGATCAAGTTATGAGGTTATGAGAGTCAAAGCTTTGGGTATATCGGTCGTTAATTTATTTATTAATGGTTCAGTATGTGAAACATACTAATTGAAAACATGTGAAATTTGTTATGTGTCAGTAGAAATTGGCCTAATCGAGCTTCCAATACTCTGTTCTCCATTCATGGCTAACCGTCCCATAGTATTTCCAGCTCCACGAGAAAATTTTTACAATGTAGAATAACGCACTTCATTGGTTATATGTTCATGATTCAGGTGCTAAATATCAAAAGACTCGGTAGAGTCTCGAGGCAAGTACATTAGAGAGAAAAAAAATATGTGAGAGAGACTCAAAGAATCAAAAGATGTGCCCAAGTGGTCTAGTCCCGGAGACTATTCCGTGGACGAACTATTGATATATTTACCGAAATATCGACGAGTCCTCAGGAAGCGGAGGTATCTCGGTGGGCAGGAATACGCTTTCAGACGAGTATAGAGCTCCGCATACACTTCCTACACAGTTTTCTGAGTTACGAATACGTCCGTTGGGCTTGTTGATATGATCAATTGTTTAATTGCTTTGGTTATAATTATCACACGTCTACTTCTAGCTGTATAGAGAAGATGTGTACGTTGCGGTATGCTCCGGGGGTTTGCTCTGATGACTTAGTTTTCAATTTTCACATTGCAGAACAGCTACTAGAGAACAATAGAGAAGATGTGTACGTTGCGGTATGCTCCGGGGGTTTGCTCTGATGACTTAGCTTTCAATTTTCACATTACAGAACAACTACCTCGAAAACCTATTTAAGGCCTAAACGTGGAAGAAATGGAAATATCTGCCCACTATTAGGCCTAAAATAGGTTCTATGAGTCTACTTAAGCCCTAAAAGTGGCAGATATTTCTATTTCTTCCACGGGTAGGCTTTAAATAGGTTTTCGATTTCGACTCGGGTATAGATAATTATTTATACACCGATTTTCAGATTTCTATACGTTGAACGTTTTATAGAACGGAATTTATAATGAGAACCAACTTTAACCCTGCGTCAAGTAACGCCGCCGTTGCCAGTCCCGAACTTGGATGAGAAAGGAGGGCTGCACGCAAGATTACACGTTGCGGGTATTAACTGTAAATAATTTTAATGGACCAATTTCTACCACCCAATAAGGGTTAATATTTTACGTCTGCCCCTAAGCAAAAGTCAGAGTTAGAGAAATAAACTGAGCATGCATTTGCGCGTTCTTGTTAACATTTCCGCCGATATCTAGCGTTTTATAACAGATAATTCAAGAGTTTCCACCGTCCGTCCAATGGGATATACTCACTGGAAATAATTGATCGGAATAATACTGACAACCGAGCGAGCATAGCGAGTGAGGATCTACGAAGACCCAAGCGAGTGAGCGTAGCGAGCGCGCACAATCAGCAGGGAGTCAAGAAAAAATATACAAAAAGTAGTGATATTCCCCAAAAAGCACCTCCTGCGCAAAAGCCTTTCGCCAAGTACATCAAGGTGGTTTTTCCGCTGAGGAGCGTATTAGGTGGGTGACAAGAATGCGCCCTATGTAAAATCGCGAATATACGTCTAATTCCCAGCAAAATCGTGTGAATATAAATGATAAATATCGCATGAATATTATTTCGCGCAATAACCAGAAATTAGATTTTAAAAATTCATGACAAAATTTGTACCTCATTACGGTCCTGAGAAGTGAGAACTGTGGCAGCACGGGCGCTCATCTCATTTCTCAGTCTGATCGTCGGATCTTTCGCACTCTATGGCTGCGTTCAGTTTTTCCCGACATGCACTACGCATGCAGCGGGAGAAAGAAGACAACAGCAACAACCCGGACGTGTGACAAGGGCAGACAAGGCTTCGGCGCTGCGAGCGAAAAATTGAACTCAGCCTTCGATTACGAGCGACGTTGCCGGCTATCCATGCACCAAATAGCGGACGTGTTTAGCGTACTTCTTCGTTACTTAATTCTGAAATATCTCTTCGGAACTTCCGACGAGGCTTAACTTTTTTGCTACCCATAGAATACTCATATTGCAAATTATGCCCTACTGAAAAAGATCCTGTAAAATATTACATGGAATAGTACATAATAAATTACATGATAAATTTTGTAAAGTTATGACTGGATTCCTAATACGAATTATTATGTACTTTATCATATGATTTTTGTTCTAACCATTATGTTGTACAAATACACATAATTTATTATCTAATTTATCGTAGGATGTTTTACATGATCAGACTTTATGATCGAAAAATAAAAAAAAAAGGAACATCAGAGTCGGGATTGAACCGTGGTTCTTCGAATTTGGAAGCAGTGACGCTACTGCTTGAGCTACGGTACCTCATAGTAATGTAACAAAGTTTAAGGTTCATAAGCTTTGATATGATTGTAATTCAGTTTCTTTAAAGAAGTTGGCACTCTTCTTCTTCTTCTTCTTCTTCTTCTTCTTCTTTATCCTTTATGGCTATATCCCCTGGGTAAGTTGAAACTCGTAGAGCTTAAACTCATGTAAAACATCACACAATAAATTAGATGATAAATTATGTGTATTTGTACAACGTGATGGTCAGAACAAAAATCATGCGATAAAGTAGGAGAGACCGGGGTAATGTGGACATGCGGGGTAAAATGACCATCTCGAATAATTTCTTGTTGTGCGATTCTAAGAAGGCACTATTTACACCGAGGGCTTGTGCTGCGACGTACTTTACAAAATGAAATAGTTGAACCCTATGAAATATTCAATATTTCGGGAAAAATCAATCAATTTAGTTTCATGCCGTGTAGATTGATAATTTCCGTCAACTCAGATTTCGGATTATCGTGCCGTCAATGGCATGTTTTGACTACCTAGGTTTATTTTTTTTTCGATTCCTTGAATCGTCTCAATTAAATTGTTGTCGGGTTACCTGCGGGGTAATATGGTCAGGGAAAAGTGGCCATGTACGCCACGAGCGCTGTTAGCCGCCGAGCGTCAACCTAACCTCACTTCGGGTGACATTTGAATCGCGACAACGGTGTCGTGTTTCGAACATTTTCGATTCGAGTAAGTGTCACATGCTTTTATCAGACTCAGGGCAATATGTACAAATTTTGCAATCTTTTGACGTTATTTTCATCCTAAACGAATAAGGAATCCGTCATAATACGAATTTTTCCATTTGACCCCATAAGCTTGATCACTTTACCCCAGCATCGGGGCAAAGTGATCATTTTGCAGGTTAGGTTTATATCGATTATGACGCAAGCACATCGCAATAATATCGGGTTTGACCGTCATAATCGCTTACCTAAAGGTACAAACTACAAAATATATACGACATGATAAAGCTTTAATCGATATTTTATGTTTTATGTCCGACTTAGTCTTAGGGTATCCACTTTGCCCCGGTCTCCCCTACATAATAATTTACAACATTCTTAATTTACATGATAATGTATATCATGAATCCAGTCATAACTTTATGAAATTTATCATATACTTTTTCATGTAATATTTTACAATATCTTTTTCAGTAGGGTGTATATCTCGTTTTTGGTGTAAATGGCTAGTCGTTGAAAGTAAAAATTATGTAACTACAATCTGGGCAATAACGGCTTTGCCATAAACCTCCATGCTGAATCGTACAGTTTCATCGACTTTCGACATATTTTCTTTCGCTCACTTTCTCGATAACGGGACCCAATATTTCGTATACATGAACTACGGTGTTTTTTAATCAATTGGTCAAAATTTGAGAAGACTTCGAAGTCAGTCGATTAGTGGAAGAACCACCTTAATGTGGTCCACCTACAAAAATTTAACAAAAAGAGTCTTAAAAAAAAATATGTTTCCAAATATGTCTTCCAACAAAAATCCGTCTTTACAAAAAAGTCCTTTTCTAAAAATACCTACCAACGAAAATTTGGCTTTCACGAAAAGTATTCCTTCAAAAATTCGTTTTAAAAAAAAGTCGTCCATCAAAAAAATCTCTGTAGAAGGTTTGCCATCAGATACAACTACCAAGTACAAAAAAAAAAAAAAAAAAAATCAAACCATACGGCATTGTGGTCGTTCGTTCGCTACGCTCGCTCACTCAATGAGGGTTTCATAATTTGTCAGGAAAGAACAATTGCGAGCATAAATTTCGAGAAGAGAAAGATTTCGGAAAATAAAAATTTAGTACCTGGTATTCGGAGGGCCAGTATGTCGGTGAAAGAGTGACCACTAAGGTCTTTATGTCACATTTTTTTTATCTTTCTATGAAGGCCCGCCAAGTACCACGTACTAAATATTTTTTTCAGTTTTTTTTTCCCCCAAATTTATATTCCCAAATTCGGCTCTTCGCGCCTCACTTTCCTTTTATTAAACAAATAATTTCAATTTCAACTTTTCACTTTTAACCTCCGACCTTCGACCTAACCTCCGACTAAACTTCGATTTACGACTTTCGATCTTTGACCTCTTGCAAATTCCAAAAATCCCATAAAAATCGCCATGGAAATTTCCAAAAAACCTTGGACTTTCGACTCTCAACCTTTGACTTGCAACAACTTCATGCGTAAGACTACTGCTGCCAACTTCAGGAATTGCCAACGACAGGAATTTTTTATTATATTCTCCGTTTGTTATGCATTGTAGCGTGATTTGAATAGCCCGCTCCAATAGAAGGATATAAGAAAGAGATGAGTAGGAAGAGAGAGACAGTACGATTGACCAATTAATATCCGCCCACTGGCACTCTACGGGAAGATGCTCTAGGCATGAGACCGATTTCAATTATTTATTCCCTGTAGCAGCAAATTATTTTATTCTTTACAATTTTAATTAATTTATACAAAGTTATTGATAAAATCTAATCGTCATATAATAGTTAACAAATATTGAGTAGAAAGAGATTTTGAGTATGAGCGGGAGGTTGATAATTAGTAATGATTGGCTGAGAAGTTGAAGTGGGAGAATTCGCAAATCACTCAAATTGGTCAGAAAATTGAAGGAAGGATGTTAGGGGTAGAATTAGGTTTTTCCAACGCTTCGGATTCTTAGAAGAAGAGTACGAGGAATAGTTTTATGATTCGAGTTGAACGTGAGCGAAACAATGGAGCAAATTTGGTAGCCAAATGTGAGGATCAAGAGTCGAGAAAAATAGGATAATGGGGTTTGGTATGGGGTTTTACCCAGGTAGATGGGTGAACTTTTTGTGTGCTGTTTGCACCGTCGTCGGTCTAGAATTAACCTATATTGTTTAATCGAACTTATGGAATAAAATTAAGAATTATCTTAACTGAATTAGCATGCGTCGCAACACCATTCACGGGGGACGTGATCAGGTATTCTCATACATATCGACGGGTCCTAAGAGGAAAGACGTAACTAGCCGTGCAGAATAGAACAGACGTAACCGTGAAAATAACAAAAGAATGACAATAGAATTTTCTGAGTTACGTCTGTTCTATCCTGCACAGCGAGTTACGTCCCTTTCCTCAGGACCCGTCAACATGTAAGCACTTTGTATCTCTCTGACCTTTTTTTTATCTGTTCACTCTTTTATACAATCGAAGTACACATCGAAAGCATCAAGTGTGACTTTGGGTTATTCCTTCAAAAAGTCAATCATAGAAATTGTGATTATCCATAATATTAACCATGTGATAGACACGTGTCTCTGAGCTGTTATGCTAATTGCGATGCAATGTGCCCCGCGGTATTTGCAGACTACTAAATTAACTACGCGTGTGTCCTTCTAGTTATATCTGTGTGTATCTCTCTCTCTTTCTTTCTTTTTTTTTCTTTTTTATTATAACTCAATTGATATTGTCGAAGAAAACACATTTGACCACACGTTGAACAAGAAAATATCGCACATTCAAAGTGAAGAACATTTTTTTTTTTTTATTATCATACAATTATTGTATTGTAAATTCAGAGTCCCCACCTAAAAAGTAGGTGTCACGATTATCTCGAACCTATTGTTGTCGCTTAAGAACCATTCTGATTGGCTTTCAGGGAAAAAAATGACTGTTGCGCGGCGCTGTTCATGGTTCTGAAACAGTCTGAAGTGAGCTGAGAGCTGTCACCTGTCAGAAGTGTCAAAAATTGACATGGTGACATCATTATAATATTTGAAATGATTGAAATGAAATTTTTGTGATGATTCTTTTACAATTCTTAGTTCTCAGTTTTCACTTTTTTGAGTATTGAGTACGGAGACAATAAGTTACATCTTCCGTCATGCCACGACAAAAAACGATGCGTGCTCCCGATGAGAAAATCCGATTGCAACGTTTGAGACGTGAAAGAAACGTCGTATTTCAGCGCCAGTGGTACGAAGCAGTGGATTATCGTTTCAATTGAAATTATGGTCTCGGAAAATCGTATCAATGCTAACCCGTCTAAATACTACGTGAAAATAACATGTTCGCAAAATCCTACCGATGAACTGTCAGGTATCGTTCATGCCACATTCCCGTGATGGAAAATTATCCACACTTCTTTCATGGATTTCATTTGTAATTTGAATGTTCCAAATATGAAAAAAAAATTGTTATTCCAGCGTCAGCAACGCTGCTGCGAGCATTGAAAATAGTTATTCGCTTACACTCTGGTGAGTGGACGTTATAGACAAAACACTCTGGTTACTGCAGTGGACGTTATAGACAAAAATCATGCCGTGTGAACAACAGAAAAGAGAAGGTGCGTTCAGTGCCACAAAAAAGTTTGGCGGTGAAAAAAACGGACAGCGGTGAAAAACACGGACAGTTCCGTCAGCGATTGCTGAACTGAGGCAGCGTGTCCCGGAGACGAACGCCAGTCACTCAATTTCGGTGATTCTTACGAACAAGCCTCAAAGTATTCTTCAAAACGCTTCTCGTAAAGTTTGAGGCACGCCGTTGGTCTGATTCAACCTCTCAACGTCTCACTTTTCTTTCAGTCACCAAATTCTCATCGTGGGAACCATATGAGGATATCTATGAAAATTTTTTTCGAGTCAAGTTAAATGCAAATGAGAGGAACTTTTTTTTGTGAAATTACGATGGTTGACCATAACTTCTTATATGATCGTTTTTCAAATCAAATCCCCACGTTCAGGGGATGATCGGTTGAAGGATCGAGTTATTTGTGTCCGAAAAAAGTGAGACATCGAGAGGTTTAATCAGACGAAACAATGTGCCGGGAATTTTACAACTTGAAAAGAATTTTTCGTTTCATTCAATGCGTTCTAGAGCAATCCCAAATTTTTGTCATCTCAAGTTACACCGGTTCCGTTGAAAAACCTTTGAGAACCTCAAAACAGGTGTTTTTTGCACGTGGTATCTACAGCAATGAACGAAGATCAAAAAGTAGATGCTTTTTCATTTGAATCGCGAATTAAATTACTTCAATTATATTCAAGAACATTTGATTTAGGTTGACAAAAATTCTATTCAATTACGTAGATCGATTTCTGCTGTACCTACTACATGAAACGGTGAACATATATATAATCTTGAAAGCCGCATTAACAACCTGGCTGGATATTTGAACTAAGGTACACGATAACATTTTTACATTATGTATTACCGCAGAAATGCTTTTTTTTTCAAGTTGAAATTAAGGCAACTTTTTATTTGCAAAATGAAATCGTGTTTTCTTTAATGAAACATCTTCAATTGTTCCAAAACGTTTTTATGAAATTCGGCTCGCAACACACCATGTGAAATGTGAGCAGTTTTGGGGTTTATAAATTGACCGTTTTATATAGTAACGCACGAATCGCTTAACGTTATTATTAGTAACTTTTGATTCTTTTGAAGTTTAATGGAATTTTCTTGACAGGAAATCAAGTCGATTGTTTGGTGATTCGAGTGAAAAGAAGTCTACTTTTCATCTTGGTTTATCACTCGAGAAATGATATCCAAGAAAAGGCTCATTTTGGGATTATTAAGGGTAACATGCCCCTTTGAGTTTCTCGAGATAGATACCCACAAAATTAGAAATCACATTTAAAAATGATTGTGTATCGTTGGTGGAGAGTTCACAGAACTTTAGGATTGCCGGTTCCCTTATTCGTGACTCAACGTCGGAATCAAAGTTCGAGCAAACGAAGGTGAAGACCTACGAAAAATTGATGTAATAATCTGGGACGCAGCACCAATGACCCCAAGACATGCATTGAAAGTGATGAATAGAACACTATGTGATTTGATGAATACTGAATCAATCTTCGGAGGAAAAATTGTCATTCTTGGTGAATACTTCACACAACTCTTACCATTTCAAACACACGGCGCTCGGGTGAAATAATAAAGTGGTCCGTAAAAAATAGTTTTCTTCGGATACATTCCGAAAAACATTCATTACGCGTAATATGACAGCTCTTCCTGAAGAAATTGAATTTGCAGAATTCGTATTAAATGTAGGCGACGGCCTATTAAATGCCTCAAACGATGCGATAGAATTATACCTGCGGTCGAACGTTGTGTAGCAGCACATGATACCGATGTAGTCGAAGATACATATGGAAAATTGAGTAGAGAAAATTAATCCCTTATTTATGATCGAGCTTACACTCTTTATATTAGTGCTTATTATTTAGGTATCTTATGAATTTCGAATCGCATTCGAAAATGATTATGCCCGCGCGGAGCGCGGGCTGTCGTACGTTCTAGTTCTGTAAATAACGTTTGTTTGAAATTTTATATTTTTCGCGCCACGCTGTGACGCAATTATTCGGTAAAAACGAGTCGTCTTTGGAAAGTTAATTCAAATCGTTAATTCTTACGTCACGATCGATGAGAAAGTGTTTTTGTCCCAGATGATTTGACGAATTATATGAACTTTTTTTTAGTGCTACATTCGAATAATTAATGAGATATTAATTTTATGAGAATATTTGTCCCAAATTAGTTTCCTTGTTGTGTGACAAAATTTGAAGAAAAAATGTAGCAAGATTTTAATTCATACGTGGAATTTCTCTTTCTCTTTTTATTTTTATTTCTTTTTTTTTTTTTCTCGAAAAAATACTGAATTTTATATTCAAATCGAGTCTCAGATTCAACAGCTGATGGAAAGAATCTTTGATCTTGAATCTAAGTTCACCTTGAATGGAGAAACTCGTGTAACTTTTGTTATCACAAGTTTGAATTGTTCTTTTTCTTTTGCAATCTCTTTTATTCGTTTATTTATTCATCTTTATGAATCACTCTGCTTTGTTCAGACATGAAATTCGAAACACTAGTTCACAATGTCGATATACAATATGAAAGGCATTCCTTCGTTCTAAAAAATATTATCATCCTCAATTCAATTCATTTTAATAAGACTATACTATACTAATAAGATTTTAATAAATTTCTTCAGATTTTTTTGACCATGCACTTTCTCACTGCAGCTGATCAAATAATCATCTAATAAAATAAGCTATCAACGTTTTTGCCATTTTTAAAGCACCATATCCTGAAATCCAGATGACATATGGAAAAAGTTTTCATAAAAAAGTTTGGCGTTTTTCCATGAAATTGATGAAGATAATTTCTTGCGATTTTTGTGCCTAGCTAACCTGTAGTTGTGGTGGGGAATCTTCAAAAATCTTTAGAAACGAAAATGTCCTCTCGTCGAATTAGCTGAAATTTTGACATGTGTTTTTTTAACTCCCTGTTGCTCTGTTGTCAAAGAGAAACGGAAGTTATTGTCATCCACCCTAAAATGAATAGTTGAGTTTCCACTGGATCTTTACGTTTTGAGTTTGACGTCTGGGGGTGTATGTGTGTACGTATGTGACTAAATTTTTGTCCCCACGATATCTCTAGAACGAGTGCACGGATTTTGATCGGATTGGGCTCAAACGATGCGGCTTTTCTCAACTTAGAACTGATTATATTTGATCTTAGATCGGTTCAGTACTTTCCGAATCATTCATATAACGAGATTCTACAAAATACAGTAAAAATCAGCCTCAGGCAGTGAAGCAAGGCACCCCCTACTTTCTCTCATGTTCAACATATTCATTTTTTCATTTATTTGGGCCACGTTTACGTTTCACTGAATCTGTTACATAATGCTCAAAAATCAGTGAATTTGAAAGTGAAAGGCTAAGTGAGCGTATGCAGACTGTGTGAGTTTTCATAATTTACAAACAGTATCGAAGTGAGTGTATGGTAGATCAAGTTCAATGGAGACTGTATAACATGCAATTCGTTGGTTTTCATAATCTGAAACTAATGTCGAAGTAAGAAATTGGTATATTTACTCTATCGCGGACTGTATTTCATCTAAGTCTTTAGTTTTCATAATCTATAACTAGTGTCGAAGCAAGATTTCGGTATATGTACTCTACGGCAGACTATATTCCACCCAAGTCTTCAGTTTCCATCATCTACAACTAGTGCGGAAGCAAGATTGTGGTATATTCTCTCTCTCTATGATTTGATTTTACATATAAGTTTTCTGTACGTCACACTTATGTGGAGCGACGAAACTTTTCAGGGGTATATTTTTTGGACGCGTCTCAGATAACTATGAACTTCCATATCCGTTTGGCGATCCAAGTATCATTGAAATCATCATATGTATATCCTCGTTTGGATCCTACGGATCTGAGTAAAAATTTTACTGTTGCAACGCATTGAAATCAATCATTTCCGATCCGACGATCTACCGTTAGGTCCAGAGATTCAAGAGATATGAGTCCGGACGGACATGAATCTTAAAAAAAAATATAACATTATTATTACCTTGGTAGAGGGAGTTAACTATAAGCTTTTAGAAAATAACCTGCGGACCTTCCTAGTCCCTACGGTTTGTCAGATATTGCTCCGGACGGAAACTTTGAATCCTGAAAAACCCAGTAATACCTATTGTTGACGTTGAAATTTGAGTATATTAGAGAATCTTGGCTACCGCACACTATATGATGTTATGATACTGTTGTACATATACTGTAGTATACGTTTAGTGAGTGAGTGGATGCCCTCACGTCACTATCGGTATAGACAATGGTCTATAAACCTATTTATACTGCAGAATGCAGACACTTGATGCCATGTGAAACGATTAATTAGATGAACTGAGGAAACCCGAAAAATTTTTTGATGAGAAAAAATTATCAGGCGCCCCGGGAATATAGTAAACACGAACCGCACAAGAGAACGAATCTGAGCCGAGAAATGATGAGAATAAAATTGAAGGCAAGGTTCTACGGGCGGCCAGGTGGTCTGGTGGTATAAGTCCCCGGATTGGCATCCAGGAGGTCCGGGTTCGATTCCCGGGGCGCCTGATAATTTTTTCTCATCAAAAAATTTTTCGGGTTTCCTCAGTTCATCTAATTAATCGTTTCACATGGCATCAAGTGTCTGCATTCTGCAGTATAAATAGGTTTATAGACCATTGTCTATACCGATAGTGACGTGAGGGCATCCACTCACTCACTAAAACGTATACTACAGTATATGTACAACAGTATCATAACATCATATAGTGTGCGGTAGCCAAGATTCTCTAATATAGTAAACACGAACCGCACAAGAGAACGAATCTGAGCCGAGAAATGATGAGAATAAAATTGAAGGCAAGGTTCTACGGGCGGCCAGGTGGTCTGGTGGTATAAGTCCCCGGATTGGCATCCAGGAGGTCCGGGTTCGATTCCCGGGGCGCCTGATAATTTTTTCTCATCAAAAAATTTTTCGGGTTTCCTCAGTTCATCTAATTAATCGTTTCACATGGCATCAAGTGTCTGCATTCTGCAGTATAAATAGGTTTATAGACCATTGTCTATACCGATAGTGACGTGAGGGCATCCACTCACTCACTAAACGTATACTACAGTATATGTACAACAGTATCATAACATCATATAGTGTGCGGTAGCCAAGATTCTCTAATATAGTAAACACGAACCGCACAAGAGAACGAATCTGAGCCGAGAAATGATGAGAATAAAATTGAAGGCAAGGTTCTACGGGCGGCCAGGTGGTCTGGTGGTATAAGTCCCCGGATTGGCATCCAGGAGGTCCGGGTTCGATTCCCGGGGCGCCGGATAATTTTTTCTCATCAAAAAAATTTTTCGGGTTTCCTCAGTTCATCTAATTAATCGTTTCACATGGCATCAAGTGTCTGCATTCTGCAGTATAAATAGGTTTATAGACCATTGTCTATACCGATAGTGACGTGAGGGCATCCACTCACTCACTAAACGTATACTACAGTATATGTACAAACAGTATCATAACATCATATAGTGTGCGGTAGCCAAGATTCTCTAATATAGTCAAAATAGAAACAAAAATTTCATTTTTAAGGTAGTTCTGGAGGTACACGTATCAGCCAAAAGTTTCGACCGCAGCGCAGAGTAAAACCCGATGGTTATATCATGCCATCGGTTAAGAATCACATCTCATGCATGGATAGGTCCCGTACACATAGTTACCGCGCGCCGATCGCTCCGTCGCAGCGAACACAGTGCAACTGAGCGAGACAGAGAGTGTGTCTCGGTTCCGTGTCGAGTAGAATTATTATTTTTCGTGAGTCGATATCTCCAAAACTAAGTGGTGGAAAATTGCCATTTTTTTTTAAATTCATCCCACACTAGTACTGCATACACAAGTAGTTTTATTTGAAAATTGTAAGTTCCGTTTAGCGTCCATAATGAAAAATGTAAACAAAGTCGTATCGGTTCACGTGTTAGGTATAGGCGCCGCGTACGAAACAACCGATCTTCAATTTCGATTATCTCACAAACTAAGTAGTGGATTGAATTAAAAATCGAGGAATCGATTCGTGAAGGTTATTTTTACACTATACTGAAATTTCAGGCGAATCGTAAGTTGTTCGAAAAACTCTAGAACTACCTTAAAAACGAAGAATGCGTTATAATGTTGTGATAAACAAAAAACACATTATACTCATAACTTTATTAGGAACTTTATCTTATTAGAGTAATAGTAATCTATAGTAATATATAGTAGAGTAACAATAGTATTATAGTAATTTTTTGTGCCAATTTTGACCATAATATAATGATAATACAATAGTTTTTTTTTCATAGTATTCATAATAATGAGAATATAGATAATAGTTTTTTTCATAATATTGCTTTTCGCATATTCTTCATAGTAAAAGTAATCTATGATCTACAGTGCATGACTCGCGCCATCCGCGCCATCCATCTTATACCATAGACCGAATCCATTTCAAATCGGGCAGGCTGGAAATCGTGATGTCACGGAATTTTTTCAAATTGAAATATGCTGTTGTTTGATGAAAAAAAGCGACCCATATTTTTCTGTTTTGGAAAAAAAATCTTGCTACGAAGTTACGGCTATTTGAACATTTAATCGTGCGCTACCAAAGTTCTTGAAAAAGGAACATTTTTTTTCTTAATAACGCTATATCTGCGGAACGGATCATCGCAAATACTTCATCTTGGTCTCATTTTGTAGGGTTTTGCGCACTCTTTTGGAATTCGAAGAAAAATTTGAGGATTTTTGAGAATTGACGGAATGACGTTCATTTTTCAAAAATTAGGGAGACCCGATTTTCTCGAAAAGTGATTTTTTTATTTTCTCAAATATTTTACACAATATGTGGGGTGATATGACGGATATATCCTCGAAGTTTCATCGATGCTAAAACACTGCTTCATATCCAACAAAAAAAAATTTCGTGCGTCACTGAAATTCGTCAATTCCTGTGCTGGTGTCGACTTTGTGGGTTTCTTTGAGATGTGTACAGATTTTTCGATCCAAATAATATTACTAAAACTTGATACATACGTACCTGAGGGAGTAAATGACCAAATGCCGTGTGATGTATAACATCGTAGACCGAATATTGATCTGCTAATAAAGACTATCACGAAAAAAATACAATATTAAAAATCAGGGATTTATTGCAGTAATAACAATATCGTATAATAATATTGTTGAGTATACTTCTATTTTCGTGGTATGGTATACAGTGGCCGGTTCCATCTCAAATCAGGCAGCCAGGTGGGGACGAAAAATTCAAACAATTCGAAAAAAATGTATGTCATTCTTCAACGAATTTAAGGAGACCCGTATTTTTTTATTTTGCTGTAAAAAAATGTGTTCGTCTGTACGGCCATTTTCATTTTTTGACGAAAATGCCTTTCTACGAATCTCGAAAATTTCGTTTTTCGTTCAAACAGTCGTCACTTTCCAACCAATGGACGGATTTGAGTCATCTTTTTTTCAAAATGTGCGTATTTCCGTCTTCTTTTAGGCGGTACCAAGATGATGATGATCGGTTGAAAAATGCCAAATTTATTCGACATAAAGTAAAATAATGTGAAGAAATTCAACCACGATTTTCGGCAATTGCATATTTTTCGATTCGATCGCTGATTTTTTCTCGAATAGTCCACAAAAAGCACCAACTTCTCGCGCCAGTTTCGTTTGCCGCCAAGCTCCTTGAAAAAAGTTATAATTTTTCAAATATCGCGAATTTTCATTGAAATTATGAAGCCTACCTATGTATGCAAGGAAATACAGGGGTATGAAAATATGTTATATTTATTTGAGTATAAGATGATTGAATACATAAACTATCAATCATTTACTAAGATTATGTAGATTCTTGCGTCTTGGACCCACGGGTGTTGATTTGTTCTTGCAGTGAAGGTAGGGTAGACCGGGGTCAGTTGTGACAGGGGTCAGTCGTTACATCGCAAATATCTCTCAAAGTAAAATAAGTATGTTTATGTCCCTACAGTATGTCTTGCATGTAGTCAGTCCGGAAATGCTTATCCACATGCCAGCTTCCACCGCGTGAAATAGACGCATTGCGAGGGGCGTATTATTATTTTTGGGCCCAAATTTAGTTTTTACGATTTCGGTCGAACAGTGATATCTAGATTCCGATGGTATATACATCGAATATTCTTTATCCATACGTTTCCTTGAACATTTCTCGATCAGCTCTGACGGTTTTCCGAGTCTTTGGATTGCGAAAATGAACGAAATTTTGACACAGAAGTTAAGAAAACCGTTTGGGGTCAGTTGTGACAGGGAGCAGTTGTAACATTTTGATATGGGATAATACTGTAACATTTCAGCTTACTTGATACGAAAATGTTTGTTTTAGTCCCTCCATGTTGGAATGCCTCGAAAGAGTAGAAAAAAAATATAACGAGTCCGTGATAATTGTTTAACCTATGAAAAAGCTAATGCCGAGGTCATAAACGGAAAACAGCTAGAAAATATCCCTCCACACCATTTTCGAACGACATGTCTTGGTTCAAAAAGTGGTCCCGAGTTAGAATTACCTCAATGGATGTCGCAATCGCGATTATTAATTGGATTTTGTGTGAAAACCTTGTGTTACAACTGACCCCATTCACTGTCACAACTTCCCCGGACCCGGGTCAGTTGTGACATTTTTCCATTTTTTTTGTCGGGCTTGTACTTTTTTTCTATCAATGCTAGGAAGTCCTACTTAACGTCATTTTGTCGACAATTGAATGCTCTTTCCTACGGTATTTGAAACATTTATGTGATCGTTGTAGTTTGCGCTTACAATTAGTAAAGGCAAAACTGCAAACTGTCACAACTGACCCCGGTCTACCCTACGGCCGGTTTCGGCTTCCTTTTTGCTGCACACGGAGACCCGTAGGTAGGGATAAAACTGCCGGTTAGGCGGGTGTCTGACGTGTTGGTGGGGATACCGGCTGTAGTACGTCTCCAGGAGGAAACGCGTATGCTATAAAAATTCGCGATATTTGAAAAATCATAACTTTTTTCAAGGAGCTTGGCGGCAAACGAAACTCGCGCGAGAAGTTAGTCCTTTTTGTGGACTATTCGAGAAAAAATCACCGATCGAATCAAAAAATATGAAATTGCCGAAAATCGTGGTTGAATTTCTTCACATTATTTTACTTTATGTCGAATAACTTTGGCATTTTTCAACCGATCATCATCATCTTAGTACCGCCTGAAAGAAGACAGAAATACGCACATTTTGAAAAAAAGATGACTTAAATCCGTCCATTGGTTGGAAAGTTTTGGAGATTCGTACAAAGGCGTTTTCGTCAAAAAATGAAAATAGCCGTACAGGCGGATCAAATTTTCTTACAGCAAAATAAAAAAATACGGGCCTCCTTAAATTCGTTGAAGAATGACATACATTTTTTTCGAATCCTTTGAATTTTTCGTCCCCACCTGGCTGCCTGATTTGAGATGGAACCGGCCCAGTGAGGTATAGGGGATCAAATGTTGAAATGCAACAAAAATGTGAACGGGACAGAAATGCGTGCAAAACGAAAGTAACAACAATGCGGATGAAAAAAGTTTGCAAAAGACAAAAGATGAAAAAAGACGAAAAATGGAAAAAGATTATGGATGGTCGGATGTGTCAGATTGTGACCGATCCAAATGTATGGTTAATCTATCAGATTGTTACCGATCATCGATTTGTCAGGATTAGATTTTGTTTAAACTTCATTTTAAGAGAATTCGAGTCAAAATGCGACAGATACAAATATATCACAACAAAATGCACTAAGAACGAGAGAACAGGTGACATTTTCAATGCCTTCAGAAGCTTGCATTACACACAAGGTCTGTAGATTTTATCATTATATTATTATTATACTATTATATTATATTTTTTATAGATATAGTATTTAATATTATGTAGTTATGATCATATTATTATTGTACGATATTGTTATTACTACAATAAATCCCTGATTGTAAATTTTGTATTTTTTTCGTGGTAGTCTTATACATCATACGGTATTTGGCCATGTACTCCCTCAGGTACGTATGTATCAAGTTCAGGGGCCGGCTCGAACTGTACCGACGCCCTGAGCCAGCTGATTTTTTGGCCCCCCTCCCCCCTCCCGTCGCCCAATTAATGTGATACATAGAGGAGGATACAAATCGAAGTGACTGAATGAATGAATGAATACGATTTTTGGTCATTGTTATATTTGATATATTTGGTTCAGTACGGTTCATTATCGTATACATTTTCGATAAGATTTTGGCTTTAAAAATCAATTTTTCGAGCCTTAAGAGCGGCAAATCTTCGGATCATTTCATCCGTGTCTAATTCCTTGGCAATTGCACCTTCAATCGATAGAGTCGCGAGCCCGTCTAGCCGATGTTGTGAAATTGTAGATCGTAGATAAGTTTTGATCAACTTTAGTTTTGAAAAACTCCGTTCCGCACTCGCCACCGATACTGGTAAAGTTACGAGAATTCTCAGTGCCCCGAAAACATTCGCCAATGACGTTGTCAAATTATTCGCGCAAATGAATTCCAAAATCTTTATTGGAGAGTAACTTCCGGTGTAATGATTCCGTAAGTACTTTAATTCTTCATATAAATCGATACAAGATATGTCTTGTTGAACACCATCTGTAAGTTGAACTTCCAGATCCCGACAGTGTTGAAGCAGCTCATGATCATTCATTTCTGTCGCGCGATTAAAATTATATGAAAATTGAAATTTATTATCATGTTCTACTATCAAGTCGAACCTGTCGATCATTGATTGGAGCGCGTTGTCTAGGATGTTGTTGAAAAAGTTTATCCTATAATTTTCTGCCCCTGTCATCACACCTTCGTCTTCGTGTTCGTAATCGAACATTCTTTTCCGTCGGCGAATTCTTATTTGTTCAAATTCAGGATCGATTTCCAATTCGATTGCCAACTTTCTTGCCTCATGTAGTATAGCTCACTTCAAATGTAGTACTAACTTCAAAGTTATCGTCCGTTCTGTAATTTCTGAGGTACTCAATTGATTTCGAAAGTAGACTGACAGCCTGTGACGTATTCAAGTTCACCGCCTAAAGGGCTTTACTTGTAATGTTGATTTTACTTAAAATGTCATACCAGACAATTAGACTGCAGATGAATTTAAAGCTTGTAATTTTTTCCAGTACTGCACGTGACTCAGATTTGTTTTTAGTAGCTGTTACTGTCGTGACATTTGTTGACTGATCCCAAAAACTTTGTAGGGCTTCCACGATTTGCTTTAATTGATGTCTCATCGGTCTTAACGCGTCCATTCGGCTGGCCCATCATGTTTGGCTAAGTCCTTTTAGCGTTAAACCCGTCACATGTTGTCGAAGTACATCCCATCGTCGTGTGGACGACGAAAAAAAGACGTAAGTATGCTGTATAAGGTCAAAAAAGGTGACTGCCTCTACACAACATCTGGCTGCATCGTTAACCACCAAATTTGACGAATGTGCAGAACAAGGGACGACAAATGCGCGTGGATTCAATGATAAGATGCGACTTTGCACCCCACTATGTTTGCCCCGCATGTTAGATCCATTGTCATATCCTTGTCCTCTCAAATCAGATAGTGGTAGTCTATGTTCTTGCAGAATTTCAATTATTTTTTCGGTCATGTCCAAACCGGTGCTATTGTTGATGTCGACGAATCCCAAAAAATGCTCGCAAATTTTTACGTAATTTCCTTCATCATCCGGGACAAGTGAAACCGATACAAATCGAACAATCAATGTCATCTGTTCGGTATGAGAAAGATCTGGAGTACAATCGACAATCAGAGAATAGTACTTACTCGCTTTCAATTTTTCTATAATTTTTTCTCTCACGGCCTTTAGCAATATTTGGATAATCTCGTTTTGTATATTTTTACCTAAGTAGTGCTGATGAACTTCTTTATTTTCGATTTTCCTGAGGTGTTCCTTCAGTATTGGGTCAAACGATGCAAAAAGCTCCACGATCTTTAAAAAATTTCCATTATCGTCCTTGTATAATTGATCAGAACTCCCGCGCAGAGCAATATTTTGAGAACCGTGAAACTTTATTATAGCAAACAGACGTTCTAAGACGCTTCTCCAATGCTCAGCATTTTCGTCAATTTTTCTCTGCTGAATTGAATCTATTGTTGAATCGCTGTTCAATCGTTTGACGAAATCATTCCACACTGAAAAAAAAGTTTCAATTCTCCAGCGGACCGATTTATCTTGCAAATAGTCACATGAACAGTGTGTATCACTACATCAGCCATATCATTCAAGTATCCATACGTCTGCTACTATAGAAATACATCTGGCACTAAACAAAATACTTCCAGTTATTAGAGCCAATGTTTTCAGCCCATACAGTAAGTATTCTCCGTATAGCTGTGGCCGCGTCACATACCGATGCGAGCACGATACTCGGGCTGACTCGGCGAAACTTCTGGCTGAGAGAGCGATACGTCTTGCTGTGCGCGAGACAATTCCCGTAGCATTGTTTGCGCCTAAACACCGGGTCACTGCCGCGTTGGCTATCGCGAATTTTTGTCTATGCTGTCTCGTGAAAAGAACGGAAAGAATAGTGAGCTATGAAATATGGATTCGTGGGTGAGAAAGAAGTTGAAAGAATGGGGATTGAAACGCTATGAACGTGTGTTCGAAGGTAAGTAGTACAATTTGTTTACTGTACGCCAACTGTGCTTGCACCCTATCCTCACTTTTGTCAATGTGACTACTGTGTGTTGTCGGTATATTTTGTTGAGCCATTCTTCTCATTATAGAAGAGGAAGTGGATCGTACAGCGATTGAATGTTTGCGAGATGATTCCGTCAAAGCCATGATACCAAAAGCCGGTCCCCAATCAAAATTTTTTAGTCAGTGGAACGCAGAATTCGGAAATCCGTGTTCTGTAAATTCTGTGGGGAGCGTATGTGATTAAATTTTTTTCTTATCATTTATTCGAAAGTTTTGATCTGAAACAATGCGATCTGGATGATGAAATTATGAATGCGATTAATTAAAAAAAATATTAACACTTACAGGTTGAATTCCTGAATAAATCTACAGCTTTGACGCTTGACGTAGAACCAGTAGTGTTTTCTTTTCCTGAAGGTATCAGAAACATTTTTCTAACAATCTCACAGTATTCTTTGCATTCCAAAACTGCATTTCTGTGCTAATTGTCCATTGTGACCTGTTGGTGTTGTATGTCAAAAAATATCTGTGCTCTATTTTTGTGTGTGAATGTTGACTGATCCCTTTATTTACCTATCCAGTAGGCTTTTCTGTGACGGACGAAAACAACCCAGCTACAGACTTGGAAGATGAACACCGAAATTTTTTGGTCGAAATTATAATCTCAGCAGAGATGAGAAGCTCTTCTTCTCTTTCGTAAGCAACATAAAGTTGTTAAAATAAAGCCAAATAAAGTTACTGATAATATTGTGTTTTGCAGGAATTTTGCACATCTAGAAATATTTCTCATCGCACGTTTGTTAAATTGATGTAGTATAGCTGTCCCGATACACTTCCTATTTCGTTGGATGACAAATAATTTGATTAACGTTTTATTTCTTTTATTTTATAGTATAACACCAGAGCGCCTCCAAGAACTATCACATCTCATCAAACAGACGTTTCCTACCGAGATACCAGAGGCCTATTACGTGCCGTACCAGAATAATACAGTCACCCAAACGAAGACCTGCGCCAGAGGAAAATTAAGCAACCCAGACAGCAAAATCATGTAACAGTAACGTATCAGATATGTAACTTTGTTCTATAGGAAGTCTCTGCAGCATCACAGGGAGCGTCTATTTTATAGATCATGGATGTCAAAATGTCCGCCACATGCCGACATTGCAGTTATGTCACAGGTACAGATCTGAGTTACATAACTGTTATGTTCCAGTGGATTACTTGTTACATAAATGTTACATCACGAAAACCATGTATCAAATACGTATATGTCATGTCACAAATGTTACATGTTATTTGTCAATGAAATTATATTGATACATAGGATATAAACAAATATCCTATATGAATTGTTATTATTATTATTATTATTATTATTATTATTATTATTACATATATATTTTTTTGTCATTGAACAGTTTCACTGAAATTGAAATTTTTTTTTTAACCAACAGATACGGCTTACGCCACGTTCCGAGTAAAATTGAAATGAAGAAAAATTATCGTAAGCATAAGTTATAACCCACGATGTGATATAGCGATCAATTTCGAGCTCATAATAAGCTTACGGACAGTCACCTATCTATTATACACTGGGCACATTTTACTTTCGAGAATGCTACGCAGCTATGTGGCGGTGCTCCGAACTACGAAAACTTGGTGTTATGTAACAGATTTGCTGCATTTACATCACTATGATATCACGCATCGATTTCTCTGATACATCTTTATGTTTACGTAACTGTTATGCAACACTGGTGTGTCGCTGTTTCCTTGATGTACCAGGGATGTGGCTGATCTGTAACTGTGCAATGTCGCAAAGAGAGGACGATGTTACGTAGGAATTGTAAAATCCTACCTATAGTTTCAGTTGAATAAAATTTTACTTCATTAAATCTAAATTTAGGAAAATCAGCATATCAAATAAAATTCAGTAACAAAAATCAACATCTGTAAGGAATTGAATTTAATAGATGATCTTCTATTCAATGAAGAAATTATTCACTTCGGTCAGAATTGTATTCATTGAATTTGTAAAAAATGTATGATATTTTCAAATGGTGAAAACGTATAAATCAAATTAAAAATTTCCGTTTCTTTTATACAAATATGTTTGTTCAAATTGTTCGCGAATATATCAATCATTCATTCACAATTGTTCTTAAAAATATTAATCATTCGAACAAACACCTCATTAAAAAATTTCGTCTGATGCGTTTTTCCTTCGATTTTCTGCAAGTTTCGATTTTTTCAAGTTTTCCTCTAACTGGACGATTTTCTAATAAATAAATAACTTTAAGTTCGAACTAATTAATAACTTTACTTTTATTGAAACACTGCTTGGTTTTCGTAGATTGTAAAACGTATATGTAGGACAGAGACGGTATAATAATAATCGAAGATGCGGTCGTCGAAGACTCCCTCGCGTCGTTGATCTCAATCGATAGCATTTTTAGGTTAGAATTCTTCCGCGATGACTCGCACGCTTGACGTTCTCGTGCAAGTCGTTATCCTAGATATTCAATTATTACATTTAAATTGATACAGGTATTACGCTGGCATTTTCGGAAGACAATTAATATGTTTCGCCCTCCGCCACAATGATTGACGCTCGTAGGATTTGATGATTTTTCTCTCTACGATTTTGACTCCAAGATTATATAGAGTTTTTCACATTTCTAGTTCAGAATAAATTATTGACTTGTTCAAAAGATAACCACTTGTTACACTAAATGTATAATATTATATAATTTTGTCATTGACGTTACGATACAGTTACATGCACTATGTATACATCACAGATATAGTAAGGATGTAACGTAAAAGTCATATACCAATTGTGCCTTTCTGGTGACATCGTATTGTAACATCTGTGGTATGTTACAGGCATGTCATGCTGGTCTAAGCACGGAAAGAGAACAGGGGTGATATCATTACTACGTGACATCGTTCTCTCTTTGCGACATTGCACGGTTACAGATCAGCCACATCCCTGGTACATCAAAGGAACAGCGATACACCCATGTTGCATAACAGTTACATGAACATAAAGATGTATCAGTGGAATCAATGCGTGATATCATAGTGCTGTGATTGTAGCAAGTGTGCTTGCTGGGAATAGGCTTGGCCATCGTCGCTCTTTTCTTCTTCACTGTGGCGCACTGACAGCCTGAAAGGCCCAAAGCGGAAATTTCGGGATCAACTGCCACCTGTCCGTTTAGCATTCCATACTCACTTGGAGAATGACGGTAATTAATTATAAACATTCATCTCAAGGCAAGACACCAGTGAAATTCGTCCACAAAGCAGGTTCTCATAATTGAAGTCATTATACAGAACACCGATCCTCTTAGGTTTGACTTTTTTTTTTGAAAAAGCAATATGCTGCTCTAATAGAAGATTTCAATCCCATCCGATGAACCTTGGAACATAAAAAAATCTGTTGAAAATCTTTTGCGCAGGGAGGTTTATTCATTGTACCGAATCCATTTCTTGGCTAATTTTTATTAATTAATATTTAACTAATTTATCGAGAAATAATACGCATAAAATATGTAATCAAATGATTATTTATAGAGTGTTCTGCAGAAGATTATGAAAAGAAAATTGAGTGGCTCAAGAACTCAATAGATCCCTGGTGGACCGTTGAAAAATATTGGTCAGAAACATCTAAAAGAAGAATAAGAGGACTGAATGATACCAAAAACTGTTCGAGCGAGACGTACATGACCAATTTCCCTGCATTGACGCATCCTATCACTGGCACTGCCTTGGTATTCATACAAAATATTCTAGCTAAATTCTTACTCTGTCATTTCCATTCATGAACATAACTTGAAGTTGATTTTATATCTGTAATGTTACTGCATTAATATTTAGATTGAGATTGACTTCGCTCAAATATATCCAGAGAAGACAGATTTGTTATTCACCGAGTACTTGTCGTTTGAGAGCGAAATTTTGACCTTCTGCAAAACGAAGAAGAAACGACCAGACAGTAGTATAAAGAACCTGATACAGGTGATAGACGAGAATACCAAAAACACCAAAGATGGACAGCAGTCACCAGGTAGAACGACGCTGCACTTTTTTAAATTTGCCATCAGCTCGACACCACTTTACACTCAAATATTATTCATGTACATATCTACTCATATAGATCTGAACAGTGCCGCTATACTTTTATTACTTCCACTGTTGTTACCACCGCCGGCAGGATCGAAATCATCGAATGCCATTCGTCGTCCCAGCAAAGTCGAAGTACAGAGCGAGTTTTTGCTTCATGTAAAGGTACAAGGATCTCATGAACGATTTCTGTTCATTGAGGTGATTGTACACAATCGTTTCGGTATACTTTGTACTTTTAGAGTATTGCGGAGCTGGAAGCAGAACTTGCTTTACGACGGCAAAGGACTGCTGCGCGTGGAGAGCATGAACAACCACTAGCTGTAATTGTCGGCAAGACACTGCAAACCATCGAAGAGTGCTACGTCTGTATCAATGACGTACGATACCAGGTTCCTTCAGCTCTAAAAGCTATCGATGTAGCTTTCAAAAGCTCTTATTCTTTACAATTAGACTACCCGAAGAGCGCTCTATTACCTTGGATGGTTATGCAGCGTAAATTGTATGGAATTCAGGGTGAAACAGATATTGTTGTACCATGCGTATCAAAATTTATCGGGGAACTTGAACTAATCAGCCATAAAAAATCCGATTGCATATAACTTACATTCAAAATGCCACTTTGTTTTCTGTGTCCACTTACCGTGTCAATCAGTCAATTGGAGCAACACTTGAGACAAGTGCATAATTACAGTGACGGCGAAAAATTTAGGTGTAGTGAAGCTTCATGCATTCGTGTGTACAATACTTTTCATTCTTTTAGAACTCATTGGCTATCGAAACACGATGATTCAAATTCAGTAGTATCTAGCGCAGGGCCTAGCACGCCAGCTGTTACCTTTGCAGCGAAACCAGTTGTTCCAGTGAATATAACATTTCCTAATTCATTGATTCAAGATAACAAAGACTGCGAGAATTCAGTTTCTAGCTGCTTGAGTGATTCTGTTCCTTATCTAACACCAAAGCGACAGGCAATATGTGTAACTAAAATTCGGAAGACATTAGAAGAGGCTGTACTTGAAGGATGTTCTAAAATAATCAGTTCGTGTTCTCAATCTCAAAGTAAGCTCTTTTTCAACTCGACTAAGGCAACAGTAATTTCTGGATTAAATGCTATCCGTGAAGAACTCAACACCAAGTATAATAGTGATCCTATATCGTCTGAGGTATTAAAAGACGTAGGTGTTATGTTTGATACGTTTCATGGAGTCTTCAAGAAAATTGATTCGGAACACAAACGCACAGAGTCACTCAAAACAGCAACGAAGTTTCTGGAACCGATTAAGTTTGTGGTTGGCGAAAGATCGCAGAGAGTGAAACGGACTCATGATGGTCAGATTCAAAAGGAGAAAGATTATGCAACGGCAATGTTATTCCCTTTAAGAGAAATGTTGAGAGACATGTTCGAAATCCCAGACGTCTATGATCTCGCTTTTTCATACAAGGAAAAATTAGAAAAAGAATCAAAGGTTATTTCAAATTTTGTCCAGAGTGTTTTGTGGAAACGTAGTATAATCAATTTCGAGTCAAAACAAGTCAAAACAACCTCTCTTTCTTTTCTTCGACGACTATGAAACAGGTAATCCTCTTGGCAGTCATGCAGGAACAAATAAACTGGGTGGCGTTTATATTTCCCTGCCTTGTTTCCCACTACAATATCAGTCTTGTCTCTCATCAATTTTACATGCTTTACTCTTCTACTCCAAGGATAGAGAAGAATTTGGAAATTTCGCAGTCTTTCGAACATTACTTGATGAACTAAAGTTTCTGGAGACGAAGGGAATTGAGCTCGATTTACCACAAGGGAAGACCACCGTTTTTTTTCAAGTTAGGACTTGTAATCGGGGACAATTTAGGGCTCCATTCATTGCTAGGCTTTAATGAATCGTTCAATGCAAACTACTCATGCCGATTTTGCAAAATGAACAAAATTCAAAGGTCGCTTGCAACTATGGAGGATAAAGCGTTTATGCGAACAGTGAAATCTTATCTCAGAGACCTTCAGCTGCAAGATCCCAGTCGCACAGGAATTAAGGCAGATTGCATTTTTCACTGCCTACGTCATTTTCATGTCACAAAAAATATATCTGTCGATATTATGCACGACTTGCTAGAAGGTGTGTGTCTCTTTGATCTGATTGCAATACTCAAATATTATATATATGAGACTAAGCTATTCACCCTTGAACAATTGAACACGTACATGAAGGCACACAAATATGGACAGGCTAATAGCACTAACATTCCACCCCCAATTTCGGCTCAGCATCTGAAAAACGATAACATACGTATGTCTGCAGCTGAAATGTCTAATTTTTTTTTTTAATCTGGGGATTCTAATTGGTCACTTGATACCACGAAACGACCCAGTTTGGCAGGTGTACTTGATTTTGCGACAGATCTTCGGACTAGTAAGTTCAAGATCTATCCAAGAAGGATGTAGTGAACTCCTGAATTCACTAGTAAAAGAACATCATAGATTGATTAAAACTGTTCTAAAAAGAAACTTGAAACCGAAGGATCATCTTTTATTGCACTATGGCACTGTAATGGCAGAATGTGGGCCATTAATTAATCTGTGGGGAATGCGATTCGAATCAAAGCACCAAGAATCTAAGAATATTGCAGCGCTATCGAATTCCATAACGAATATTTGCAAAAGTATTGCTAAAAAACTTCAGTGGAAATTTTCACATCAGTTACTCAAGAGAGAACTGTTTACTCTAACTGAAAGATGTGGACCTTCTCAGACTCTTATCGTGAATGATCTGCCAATAGCTTTTGCGAGCAATCGGTACAATGACGTAAAATCCTTGGATTCCACTGTTAATGTTATAAAGTGGATTAGAAAAAATGGAAGTTAGTATAATCCAGGTATGGTCCTTTGCGTCAGTGAAACTGACAATCAGCTTCAATTTAGTCTCATCAAATATATTTTCATTGATAACGGTGTGGTGTTTTTCATCGCTCAAGGTTTGAATACTATTTTCGATGATCATGTCTACGCCTATGAAGTTTTGAGTGAATCTGCCCTGTGCTGTATTATAGCGTATGATAATTTCTTTTCTACTCGCCCTCTGAGTTTAATTAGTAATTCAGAAAAACGTTTTATCGTACTGAAATCTGAATTATAATTTATGTGTGTATACACATACATGGCTGACATACATGAAGGAGCTTTAGGCTCAAATAAAAGCGTGGAAACATTCCATTGTATTAAACATTGAATGAAAAGATCTCATTGTATATAAAACTTATCAATAATCAATATTTGTAAGCATATTTAAAGTAGGCATAAGTGATTCTAGTCTTGAAATAAAGATGACAAGTGTTCTTTTGTATTAAAAACTGATCAATAATCGATACTTGAAAGCATAGTTAAGGCAGGCATAAGGGATTCTAGTCTTGGAATAAAGATGACAAGTGTTCTTTTGTATTAAAAACTGATCAATAATCGATACTTGTAAGCATAGTTAAGGCAGGCATAAGGGTTTTTAGTCTTAAAATGAAGATGACAAGTGTTCTTTAGTATTAAAATTTATTAGTAATAGGTATTTTTGACATGTATCACCAATCGATGATTTCAATCCTCAAATTAAATTTTTTTTCACATGCAAGTCTTTTGATCTAAACAACATGCCTATATATCCTACAGTTTGCATGGTTCCTTCCAAATAATTTGTCCATTAATTTTATGTCAAAATAAATCATTTCAAACTCTAACGTATATTCATATACTATACAATAAAACATAACCTCTTTGCATGTGTATTATTTCGAACCATTACACTTTCACTGAGCATAACCTCTGCACTCTTGTGCGGAAGAAAACAAAGACTCTTTCCCGTGGGCATTAAAATTATAAGCGCCGAAATAATCAACTGATCTATCTACATGTTAGGTTCAGACTGCACGTTCTCAAAACGCCTATATTATGATCTGAATACTCTGTAGGTAGACTATACAGTATGCACTGTAGGGGAGACCGGGGCTAGTTGTCACACGGGTTAGTTGTCACAGTGTCCATATCTCCACCGCTAGATAACAGATCGAACGGTGCTATAGATCAAAGTTGTAGTTCGATTGTGACGATTTGTATATTATAAAACTAAGAAAGGACGATTTTAATGACAATTAATAAGAAAAGTGACGTAAAGACATTTGAACTGCGCGCCATAAGTTTGACTAACGTGGTGGCGAACAATAAGTGAACTGATTAACGCGGTTAAAGGGCTAACGCCGGAAGAGAAGAGTGAATTCGCTCTCTTGGGAAGACGATCGTAGAAGGCAGACGTGCTAAATTTTACTCTACTATAATTATCATAAAATTAACCCATATTATTGAAATATTCGTCTACGTTACATTCAAAACCATCAAGAAAACGTTATCAATTGCCTGAAGTATATATTTGAGAGTAAACTCAACAATACACCGAAACATCGAGAGAAAACTCATCAAATCAAGACCACGTAAATTTCGAGAGTAAACTCATCAAATCATAATCGACGCAGTCAGAAGCCATCCGAAGACCTGGAGCTGAGAATTGACTTTCATATAACTATTGAAAACTTAAACAACGTAAATAACATCGACGTAGAAGAAAACTCGAAGAACTGAGATGATAAGGAGATTCGACGACATGTGCTGAGTCACATACATAACCTTTAACGGACATCTTTAATACCTCGTTCAACAGAGAAATCTACAATCAGTGCAAAAGATAAGTTTTCCGAACTATAAAACAAAAAAGGCTAATTTTGATGGATCTTCCCAGAGACATTTTTTAAAAACAATTAATTTATATACAAAAAACGTCACTTTTTTATTATTATACAATTGAAAGACTGATCTATTATACAAAGGATTCTATTTACAAATTTTTCTATTTACAAGTTTTGTCATATTTACAATTTTAACGTGTTATTTATAGTTTGAGCATGAATGTGTGTGCATGAGTGAATGGGATACAAATATTGTTAAAATGAGAATTTATTGAGGAAAATTAGCTATATATACACATTTTTTCTGACGCCATTTATTAGAAAAATGAAATAAAAATCTTCTTTTGACGTTCCTCACAACTATAAATGTTTTTCTCGTTATTTTATTTACAATAAGACTTATCCTTTCAATAATTTTCCCTGAGATTGGTCTTTAAATATTACATTGGCGCCCACCGTGCTAGGGTAGAATCTATTTTTATGCTCAGTATGAATGTTTATGTTGTGATTGTTAGTATCATGTATGGATAAGGAATCTAATTCTCATCGAATTGTCACTAGGTCGCATCAAGGAGACAAAGTCTTTATTTCATTACCTGTTGAGAGACGCAAAGCTAATTCTAACGCTAAGATGGCACCTAATCCGACGCCGGAGGAACAATTGCAACGATTGAAATCTGAGAAGGAGAAAATAGCTAAGGAAAGAGAAGAACTACACAGACAAAGAGAAGAATTACAAACACATCGTGATTTGGCAGAACAGGTTCGATTATTACAAGCTGAAAAACAAGCGCAATTTGAAACAATTGGTCAATTCAATTTAGGAGCTATTAATCAATCCACCGAGGCTACGAACAGGTTGTTGGGGGGGTTGATAAACCATTTTCAATGTTTGCAGTTAGATATAAAACCACCAAAATTTTCTGATGAAGAAGTTGATCATCCAATTGAATTTTTAAATGATTTAGAAAAATATTGTAAGAATAATAATGTTACTGAAGTCCAATTATGGTGGGTCATTGGAAGTAGTTTAAATGGAAGAGCTAAACTTTGGTTTGATGTAAACAAAGGATCTTTTAGCAACTATGAGAGTTTCAAGAAATCGTTCAAAGAAGAGTTTTATTCAATTCAATTTAGAGTTAAAATTAAGAATCGTTGGTCTTCACGTCGATATAAATCACAGGACGGGTCACTTGGAAGTTATTTCAGACAACAGACTAGAGAAGCAAAATATTTTGAACCAGTACTTTCACAGTATGAAATCAACTACGCGGTAGTGCAACAACTTCCAGTTAGAGTTAGAGATATTCTAGCAACTGTAGATTTTAATGACACTAAATTGGTATCTCGAGCCTTGTCAAACTTGGATTTAGCTCAGGAAGAAAGAGATCGTTATGAAAAAAATAAAACTTCTAATAATTACAGTAAAGATCAACAAAGTAATACTCAAGTTCAGACAGTAAATTCTGGTAAAGTTAATAACCAACAAAGTCAAGTTCAAACACAACAATTTCCACAGCAACAAAATTACAGTTTTAGTCCACCAGTTTTTCCTAATTTTTCAGTACCGCAACAACAAAGATTTGTTTTACCGAATACTAGTTTTCCACCTCCTGTATTAAATAATCCGTACAATTTTAACAATTCTTCACAGCAAAATAACTCACATTTAAACTGATTCGAGGTGCGAATAACGTAGGTCCGACTTCGTACCGAAGATTTAATAATGATTTTGTAGAGGACCTATCAAAAGACATAGACATTGAACATCCTAAAGTAAAAACAAACCGTGTACCTAAATGCCCTCATCTGTTGATAAATATTGGTGGAATTTCAGTTCAAGCTTTGGTTGATACTGGTAGTCAAATTACATGCATTTCTGAAGATTTTTACAAGCAATTAGCAAGTCATAGTAAGTTAGCGGAGTTACCAGTATCGAGAGTTCGAGTATTTCCTGCATTTGGAAAAGCCGCTGTTAATATAAAACATCAGATTTTAGTAGATATGTATATAGATAGTCAAAGAATGACATATGCGTTCCTCGTTGTGCCTAAATTATTTGCAAGTGTGATATTAGGAAATGATTGGTTGTCAGTAAATAACGTGAAATTGGATTACAACTTAAAAACCATGGAAATACATGGAGCTCGTGTAAATGATTGTTTTGTATCGTACAGTCGAGAGTCTGCGGACGGATTGGAGTCCTCGCCTCAAGATGAGATAACATATATTCAACTTGTTAATCTTGAAACAGTAGGTCAGCGTAGATTTTTTCAAAATAAATGCATTACAAGAAACAAAAACAACTTTCCTCAGAACTATCACATGATGAATAGTGATTTGAATCATTTATCTGAAGGGAAACGAGATTATTTTGGAAATTTTGAAACTGAAAGTAGAGTAGAAAACAGAGATAAACAAACTGAAAATTTTGAAAACCTAGAAGTTGATAAAATTAATGTAGATGACGAGCGTAACAAAGATTACGTTATAATTGATATTGAATTTGAAGATGAATTTAAGAGTATTGAAATTGAACCTGAAATTGAAAATGTTGAAATTAACGTAGATAATAGGTGTAGAGATTATGTTAGTATAACGATTGAAAATGTTGAAATTGAATCTGAAATTGAAAATGCTGAAATTGAAATTGAAATTAATCCTGATAACATGCGTGATGAAGACGATGTTGATCATATTATTGAATCTGAATTTGTTATTGAAATTGCTGAAAATATTGATTTGAATGAAATTGTTAATGATGATAATTCTTGGGATATAATTATTGAAACTGAAATTGCTAATGCTGATGATATTTCTGATTTAATGTGTCAAATGTTTAGTATAAACCAGATTGAAGAAGTAGCTCGAAGCCCTGATGATGAAAACGGGATTCAAAACATTGTAGCTGATGATAGAGAAGTTTTAGTCGAATCAACAACATCTGATGACGTTGTAACAAAAAGTTGTAGAGTTCAAAGTGAACAAGTTTCTAATCATTTAGCGACAATTGATGAAAACGAAAACCTAGAAAAACTCACGTTTGATGATTATGTCAACGCGGAGGACCACAATTTTTTTGAAGACTTTCGAATGATCGCGTCTCAACTTATGGTGCAGGATGTCAAATACTCAGAACCATTATTAGAGTTGATTTTAAAACATAGAGCCTTATTTTCTGACAAACCAACTTGTACTACTATCTATGAGCATAATATTAAGGTAGCGAGCAACAAACCATTCATTCGACGACATTATCCAATACCTTTTGCTTTAAGAGAACCTGTCGATTCCGAAATTCAGAATATGCTCAAAAACGGAATAATAGAACCTTCGGTTAGTCCTTACTGTAACCCGCTGCGAATTGTGCAGAAGAAAGAAAATCAAGTTCGCATTTGTCTTGACGCTAGATTCTTGAATGATATAATAGAAGGTGATAACGAGTCGCCACCGTTAGTTAATGAACTTTTACAAAAATATTTCGGAGTAAATTTCTTTTCAACTGTTGATCTAACTAATGGTTATTGGCAAATTCCACTGGCAGTAGAATCTCGACCTTATACAGCTTTTTTGCATAATTACAAACTATATCATTTTTGTAGAGTACCTTTCGGCCTTAAAACAGCTGGAAGCGGATTTATTCGAGCATTAAATTTAGCTTTCAAAGACGATTTTTCTGACTTTTTAACAATGTATATTGATGACTTGTTGATTGCATCTAAGAATTTTGATGAACATTTAAAACATCTTGATTTAATTTTTACCAGATTAGAGCAAAATAACTTCACCTTGAAACTTAGGAAATCTCTGTTCATGAAAGAATCTATCCCATTCTTAGGCTATATAATATCTCGTGAGGGAGTTACACCAGATCCAAACAAATTATCGATAATTAGAAACTTTGCTATACCGACAAATAAAGAAACACTTCAATCATTTTTGGGTACTTGTAACTTCTATCGACAATTTTGTATACAGTACGCTAGCTACGTCGAACCGTTCAGGGATTTACTAAGAAAAGATGCGGTGTGGAATTGGACACAAGATCATACTAGAGCTTATCAAGCCTTTAAGGATAAATTTGTCGATGTTGTAACGTTACATCATAGAATACCAGGTGCACCATATAAATTGCAAACAGATGCGAGTAATAAGGGTATAGCGGGTGTTTTGTTTCAAACTGATGAGAAGGGGGACGATCATTTAACCGGATTGGTTAGTCGTTGTCTTTCAATTGCCGAAGTAAATTATACCACCACAGAAAAAGAACTTTTAGCTATTGTTTATTCTGTTATTAAATTTAGAGTTCATTTAATTGGTATAAAGTTTGAAATCATCACCGATCACAAAGGTCTAGTCTTTTTAAACAGTACACCTTTTCTTAACGCGCGACTTATTAGATGGAGTTTATTATTACAACAATATACTTTCAAAGTTTCTTATTGTACTGGACGTGAAAATGTAGTTGCAGATTTTTTTAGCCGAAATCCAAGTGGAATGTTTGACGAACAAGATAACGAAGAGCTTATAATAGCAATGTTAACTTCCAATTGGTCACCAAGTTTGCTTTCTGAACAGAATATTACTTTGAATAACATCAGTCAACTTGTCGTAGATACTAAATTACCTATTGAATTTAAACAACTAAACAAATGGCAACTGAAAGATCCTGAATTAAAACTAAAGTTTGATGAATACAAGACTGGAAATACCGATGATAGATATCTAGTTCATAATGACGTGTTATTTATCAATAACAAAATTGATGACAAATGGAAAATTGTTGTACCCGATAGTTTAACTAAAAATTTGATCAAATTAATACATGATAATCTAGGTCACGTAGGTGTTTACAAAACCCTACAATATCTTAAAACCTATTACTTTTGGAAAAAGATGAACCGTGACGTGAAACATTTCGTATTACACTGTGATTTATGTCAACGTATAAAACACCTAACGTACAGCATGGAAGGAGAATATCAATTAGTCAAAGCAACAAAACCTAATGAATTAATTACTGTTGATTTTTTTGGCCCCTTACCAAGATCGATAGGTGGTGTACAACACATTTTAGTCGTATTAGATGCTTTTTCTAAATATGTAACTTTATATCCAATGAAACGTGCAACTACTAAGATCAGTTTGAAGAAAATAATAGATTGTTATATACCTAAATTTGGTAAACCCGAAAAAATATTATCAGACAATGGTACTCAATTTACTGCTCATCAATGGAGACGTGATTTAGAAGCTCTTGGAATAAAAACTTGTTTTTCATCTGTACGTCATCCACAATCTAATCCTACTGAGCGTGTAATGAGAGAACTAGGTAAATTATTCAGATTATTTTGTAACGAACAGCACACTAAATGGGGAAAGTATATAACAAATATTGAAACAATTCTAAATGTCACTGTACATCAAAGCACTGGATTTACACCTCATGAATTACAGTTTGGAGAAAGTCCTATAGATAAAATTCAGCAAATAGTTAATTTTCCAAAATCTAAAGTAACATCTAATACAGAAAAAATTCTCTTAGCTAATGAACGAATTTTGGCGAACTTTCATAGACGTAAAGCACAACAAAAATCTATATCAAAAGTAAAACTCGAAATAAATGATTTAGTCTTAATTCGAGTTCCAATTCAATCAAGTGCATTGGACAAAGTCACACAAAAGTTCTTTCATTTATATCAAGGACCATTTAAAATAACTAAAATTATCGGAGTTAATGCATATGAATTAGTAGATCCAAATGACCGAACCATCGTTAAAGGAATTTACAATAGAGTTAATTTGCGAAAATATTATCAACCTGCCTAGCATACTGTTTGTACCTTAATTGTTTCTTCTTCTAAAATCCCAAATCTCAGATTTTAATTATTGTATTGTTCCTACCAACGTAATAGGTTTACGATAGTTTTAAGACGAAACAAATTGTGAAGTTAATTTTAAGAGTATGGGTAATGAGAGAGAGAGAGTGCATGTAAAAAATTTGACGAGTATTATCTTTAATGATGTCTGCGACGATCCTGTAAAGATAATAGGGGGGGTTGATGTGACGATTTGTATATTATAAAACTAAGAAAGGACGATTTTAATGACAATTAATAAGAAAAGTGACGTAAAGACATTTGAACTGCGCGCCATAAGTTTGACTAACGTGGTGGCGAACAATAAGTGAACTGATTAACGCGGTTAAAGGGCTAACGCCGGAAGAGAAGAGTGAATTCGCTCTCTTGGGAAGACGATCGTAGAAGGCAGACGTGCTAAATTTTACTCTACTATAATTATCATAAAATTAACCCATATTATTGAAATATTCGTCTACGTTACATTCAAAACCATCAAGAAAACGTTATCAATTGCCTGAAGTATATATTTGAGAGTAAACTCAACAATACACCGAAACATCGAGAGAAAACTCATCAAATCAAGACCACGTAAATTTCGAGAGTAAACTCATCAAATCATAATCGACGCAGTCAGAAGCCATCCGAAGACCTGGAGCTGAGAATTGACTTTCATATAACTATTGAAAACTTAAACAACGTAAATAACATCGACGTAGAAGAAAACTCGAAGAACTGAGATGATAAGGAGATTCGACGACATGTGCTGAGTCACATACATAACCTTTAACGGACATCTTTAATACCTCGTTCAACAGAGAAATCTACAATCAGTGCAAAAGATAAGTTTTCCGAACTATAAAACAAAAAAGGCTAATTTTGATGGATCTTCCCAGAGACATTTTTTAAAAACAATTAATTTATATACAAAAACGTCACTTTTTTATTATTATACAATTGAAAGACTGATCTATTATACAAAGGATTCTATTTACAAATTTTTCTATTTACAAGTTTTGTCATATTTACAATTTTAACGTGTTATTTATAGTTTGAGCATGAATGTGTGTGCATGAGTGAATGGGATACAAATATTGTTAAAATGAGAATTTATTGAGGAAAATTAGCTATATATACACATTTTTTCTGACGCCATTTATTAGAAAAATGAAATAAAAATCTTCTTTTGACGTTCCTCACAACTATAAATGTTTTTCTCGTTATTTTATTTACAATAAGACTTATCCTTTCAATAATTTTCCCTGAGATTGGTCTTTAAATATTACACGATGTTTGAAACAAACTAATGTCATTAAATTGAATATCGCATCATATTGGGCCTCGCAGTGATCGATAAACTGAAATCGAACCTGAAAAGTAATTATTTTCCATCTTCTAATATGTTTTTTCTCATTTTCTAGACTGCCTTGAGAAATTTCGCTACTCGATATTCGGAAAGGTTATTCTTAACGCTTTCATTTGATGTACATATTGTTGATATTTGAATGGCGGGTCAGCGAGATGTGCAAATTTTTAAACAAAATAGCGGGTTGGGGCAGGTTGTCACAAAATTATTGGGGCAAGTTGTCACGTGTAAAAACTCACCCCATTTCGACTTGACCATGGTTTTTTGAGTTGAGGTCAACTTTCTCAAGATTATCGGAGTCTGGGTGGGATTTCGCATGGTTTGTGGGGTGTTCGGAGTCTAGGTTGACTGTTTCGTGGTTTCCGGGAGACAATACAATGAAACCCGTTTTCGCCATTTAAAATACTCGGGACAACTTACCCCGGGGTCTGTGACAACTTACCCCGCCTCGGGGCAAGTTGTCACACTCCGCGAATTTTTTTGAAAATTCGAAAAAACCTACTCAGACTTGCTTTAGAATAACCAAAAATTTTCTGTAAGTGCGCAAAGGATGCATCTACAATACCCCATCTCAAGATTTGCGAAAAAAAAATTTGGACAAATTCTAAAAATCAGAGAGTAAAAAGTGTGACAACTAGCCCCGGTCTCCCCTATGTCATCGCTGCAGCAGGTATTACTTGTTTCGCTCCTACAGCGATACCGTGTTCTCCGAGCAAGTGAAATATGTCTAGCAGAGTTGTTTAGTTGCCGTAGCTTAACAGTGGCGCTGGTATCGGCTCAAAATGCATTCTAGCTGAGGGAACCAGAATTCTTGCCGTCAGAGACAGAATTTTTTCTCAGTGCATGTTCTGAAACAGCTCAAATGTTCCGCGCTCGTTTCGTGTACGTTTATTCTGTTATTCACATTTCTCCAATCGTTCAACCCAGTGTGATTCAAGAGAACTTTTTTTTTTTAGAACAGTCTACAGCAGAAACAGTGATGCTGAATAGACGAGCCAATCGCGCTTATATTTTTCCCCATTCGGAAGCGTTCGATGATAAATTGCTGGATTGAACTTTCGATTTCTACCTGCTTGGATGCTTGTTGGAAACGGATAAACGATTATTTGGACGGGCCCGATTTTCACCAACAAGTCGGTCATAGACTGAATATTTTCTGGCCATTTCGCGACGTCTGAATATTCATTCGGCGTTACCTGGTTTGAACAACAGTCTGACGCAGCGCTCTCCTCAATTGCAGCTGTATTGCTCGAAATAATATCTACCGCAGTCTCCTCACAGTTGAGCGCCGAGCCTTCTGAGCTTTTTCCATCGTCCTCCTCTGGATTGTTCGAGTTGATTTCTACTGCTTCACTAACGAATACTTCATTTTCGGTTGACTTTTCGAAAAATTTTGTAAGACTATCTCTATCTCTTGCTATGGACGATTCTTTGTCTGCTTTCCGTTTTCGATACTCCGCCCCAGACGGTTTCTTTTTACCAGACATAATTGCTAGAAAAATGGATCAACAAAGAGACAGAAGTATTAAAACCTACAAAGTATAACCTATTAACTTTGTCACATATGGCAATGGATCAACAGTCTTAGTATATAATTCAGCTCACCGATTACGTATTTTCCCACAACACCAAATGGATGATCCTGTGATCCTAAATCGGAATCACACGAGGATTCAAACAAGTTGGCCACAGAACTATGATAACCTGACTAACACAAGTAGATGTCGTATACGTGAGTCTCAATCGGTATGTAAGATGCCGCCAATAGCGGGGTGCAACAGGATTCGGTGAGTGAGTCAACCTAGTTCTTTCATACCGACCGGGAATAGGTATGTGTGTTCGTCATGTGAGAGACTGGATGAGTGGCCAATTTAAAGGAACACACACAGCATTTCGAATGTGCGCGCTCACACAGTCAACGCGGTACTCAGTTGTATCAACATTTTATTAGCGTGTCATTGCTTATCTTTATTCGCAAATATTAACCCATACACTTTTTATTTTTAATCTATTCATAGTAAATTTTTTTAATTTTGGTCTTTGATTCTTGGCGCCCCTGGCAGTCGGCGCCCTGAGCCAGTGCTTCACTGGCTCCCGCCTAGAGCCGGCCCTGATTTCAAGTTTAAGTAATATTATTTGGATCGAAAAATCTGTACACATCTCAACGACGCTCACACAGTAGACACCAGCACAGGAATTGACGAATTTCAGTGACGCACGAAATTTTTTTTTCTCGATATGAAGCAGTGTTTTAGCATCGATGAATCTCATAGGATATATCCGTCGTATTACCCCACATATTGTGTAAGATTTTTGAGAAAATAAAAAAATCACTTTTCGAGAAAAACGGGTTTCCCTAATTTTTGAAAAATGAACGTCATCCCGTCAATTCTCAAAAATCCTCAAATTTTTCTTCGAATTCCAAAAGAGTGCGAAAAACCCTACAAAATGAGACCAAGATGAAGTATTTGCGATGATCCGTTCCGCAGATATAGCGTTATTAAGAAAAAAAGTGTTCCTCTTTCAAGAACTTTGGTAGCGCACGATTAAATGTTCAAATAGCCGTAACTTCGTAGCAAGATTTTTTTTTCCAAAACAAAAAAATACGGGTAACTTTTTTTTCGTCGAACAGCAACATATTTCAATTTGAAAAAAATCCGTGAAATCACGATTTCCATTTTAGCCTTGCCTGCCCGATTTGAGATGGATTCGGTCCATATCTGATATCTTATACCCATATATCTTATATCTTCTTTACCATTCTTTTTATGGGGCATAGTTTTTGGTTGCTTTTTTTTTGTTCCATGACTTGACTTTTTCTTACAGCTATGTATCCCAGAAAGATTTTCAAGACTATCATAGGAACTTGTATGATAGCGTATTGTATCTTCTAACAATTTAGTTTTTCTTTCCTTCAAATGTGAATGACTCGATAGATCCTACAGGGTGTCCCATTTTAAATTATGGACGCAAGCATTTCGAAAACGGTTCACTTTATCGGAAAATATTTGAGACAAAAGTTGTAGGGTTACGAGGGGGACACCAGGTGATGAAATCGGTTCGAGGCTAGGTGGCACCACTTTCGAGAAATTTGAGTGACGGTCGTTTTCTTAAATGGAAGTCGCGTTTTTGCTCCCTACAAAAGTTGTAGCTGGTTTCGAAATAAACAAAATGAGCAAAAATTTATGGTCCTACCTCTGACGACTACGTAGTTACAACGCTTCAAAGTTCGAAGTCGGACAAGTACCGACTAACGCACGCGGAGGGTGGGAGATCAGATTAGTAGACTAATCGCAGGATAAATTGTACGCGTGTTCATATCCGTGGGCCTCACAGAAGGTGTTCGATGTGGCCGCCATTTTGCTGCAGGCATAAACGAACACGTCTTTCAAAATTCCTGACTGTTGCTTGCAGAACTTGCTCGGGGATACGTCTGCAAGCATTTTCGATACGATTTATCATATCCTCTCGCGTTGTTGGGGGTTCACGATACACCACATCTCTGATGTAGCCCCACAAAAAGAAATCCGGCGAGGTAAGATCAGGGGATCTGGCAGGCCATGCAACCGGACCATTTCGACCAATCCAACGACGTGGGAAAACGTTGTCGAGATTCTAAATCCGAATCCAAATCCGAAATGAGCAAATTTGTTCAGTTGTTTACAGTTGCTAGAGGTCATGCGATACATCGGCGTCTATCAAGCATCTGTCCGACTTCGAACTTTGAAGCGCCGTAACTACGTAGTCGTCAGAGGTAGGACCATAAATTTTTGCTCATTTTGTTTATTTCGAAACCAGCTACAACTTTTGTAGGGAGCAAAAACGCGACTTCCATTTAAGAAAACGACCGTCACTCAAATTTCTCGAAAGTGGTGCCACCTAGCCTCGAACCGATTTCATCACCTGGTGTCCCCCTCGTAACCCTACAACTTTTGTCTCAAATATTTTCCGATAAAGTGAACCGTTTTCGAAATATTTGCGTCCATAATTTAAAATGGGACACCCTGTATATTGAAATGGTAATGGATTTGGGTCGTCGAATTTTCAGTAGGCACGTCAGCGTTTTCTTTGCCCTACTCAGAGACAAAGTGTTCTGAATTCAATAAGGATTCAATGCTTTCTGGCACTTTGTTCTTCATTTTCGTTGGTGATAGAATCTTGGTCTGAGGAACTGTTAGCGACGGCCTTATTTTCCGTCACTATAACCGATAGCCTCAGATCTACTCTATGGGAACTCGGGTTCAACTAACGACTCAAATCAACAGGACATATGCGCATTGGTTGCAACGGCGTTTATTCATTGGTTTGACATAAAGAATCGTTCTGTTAGCATACAATTCTAGGTTTTATTCTAGCCTCATTCGAGCTTGTTCATATTGTATGTGAAATCTATCTGTGCCAGCGGAATCTATGCGAGTTGTTTACTTGTACGGATAAGGTCTAATTTAACCCGAACGTCTTCGGTCATGACCTTACCTATCCCGCGGACTGCATATTCACGCCGGTTTCCCGACGTGCCAACCACCCCGGAGCTTTCCCCCGGGAAGGTCAGTCCACGCGATACCACAGCCTTTTGCCGATACGTACGTCATTATCACGGATTGAATATCCATGTTGGTTATTACCCAACAAGTCAACCGTCACAGAGATCTGGTCATCCCTTTGATGACCTCCCTGCGCTGGCCAACCCGTGACAATCACTTATTGTCAATTCTGACATAATACACGGATCGTGGTCGTATTTACCACGCCGGTTTCCCGGCGTGTCAACCTTCCCAGCATTACTTTACTTATAAAGGCCTCCTGGGCGGTCCGACCACGATATTTATCCGCCCCGCATAGATCCACTCATTTTCACAGCCTCCACAATACATTCTTTAAGCTATGAACCCTTATAGACACGCTGATAGCCCTTTTCCTACTCTACGGCACTTCACGTGATTATTACACGTGCACACAATGATATCCCGGAGGATTCATACCTTATTAGCGCGCCGCTCGGAGTAAGACTGACTGATTTCAGACTTTTCTCCTGCGACCGAACGTAGCGCTCGGCCGGGCGACGGTTTACCCGCTTGTATACATACAGGGATTAAATACCTCGCTCCCCCGTGTCAACCTTTCATACATATTTATATACTATGTATACATATTTCTTATACTTTGTCTCATTCTCTCCTTATGATTACATAAATTATCACATAAGACTCTGCACATGTACATGATTATTGCATTTCTCAATCATGACATTGTCACATTCACACACACAGATACGAAACTATATCAAACACTTGGCAGAACAATTTGCGTCGCCAACAGGAACATTCATAGCTGCTGGTTTAGGGTTTATAAAGTCCGTAAGTTGATTCGATCTCTTTCTCTTGTTGTTTATTAATCATCTATATATCCTTCGGCAACGCGGTCTGACTTCCAGCCACCATGTCGTTTTATTGCTATCATGTCAGCACCAGCGATGCAAATTGATAAAATTATACATCATTCATTGAGTCTGAATAGAAAATAAAACTTGTAGAAAATTTTCCAAGTTGCCAATGGTATATACGTCTTCAATAGTTGATGAAAATCAGTAGTTTCTACATTAGTGGTTTAGTGGGATTCGTTCACTACTGAAACGATCACTGGAACCAATAGTAAACGCCTTCAATAGTTCAACACAGTCAATTGTTCCTACAATAGTGGTTTCGTATCAATCCGTTCCTCACTGGAAGGGCATCTGTAACTACTTGTTAACGTCTTTGATATAGTTCTCTGTAACTACACAGGTGCAATCGTCTCTTGATGGTCACTACTGACAAAACTGTTCGAAAAACCACTCGAACTATTGGAATTTACGAAGAACTGCTGAGTTCCTGAGTAGTTCTATTAGTGATTATTGAGGGCTCTAATAGTTTTTTTTCCATACGGGCCACACTGTAACAAATAACAATAACAATTCCGCAGGACACTAATTAAAACTAACAATCAAACATGCGCATGTTTCAGCTATACAGATTCGCTATGTAACAGGTTATGTCTCGGTGTTGTCAGTTCTAGGGATATCACACCGATAAGTGTGCTGCGACGTAGATGCGGCATATTTAGGCAACCTCTCACGAAGGTTATGTTAGTTACGTCACACCTGCGTCGTCAAATCTACATTGGTATACGTTGCATCGCTTTAGATACGTTATGTGAACAGGTTCCGTACCAGTTACATCATTTCCGTAGAGCGTATTATCATAGATACACTATGACATCGATTTTACGTAACACGGTTACATCTCTGTGACAAGTGACGTTACATGAAACATACGTCTCAGATACGTTGGTTTCATTTTTATTACATATGGATTACGTTTACAGTGGAACATATGAGTCCCATCACGCCGTGTACATCACATTCACATCGACGGTTCAAATTGTTACCTGGGTAGTGAATCGTAATATGCAGCACTATTGGCTGATTAAAGTTTCGATAAAATTATGTTTTCAAGAAATATTACAGTACAGATGGATGTCAACAAAAAATGGGTGATGATCTTTTTCATTCTTTCTCAACATAGGGCAAAAGTTTTGCAAACATTGATCATTTGACAGTCAGTGAATGAGTGGGCCAGCGATGGCAAAATGTCACCGTCGGCAATCCAACTTTTGGAATGTTGGGCCAACGGTGTCGGATGTGTTCGGTCCGCCGTTATGCTATGAATGTATGTCATCTAGGTAAAAAACATCGACAGATCTTACGTGTAATGCAAGCATCTGAGACATTCGAGACGTCCCCTGTTTTCGTGTTCTTTGTGCATTTTATATTTGCTCTATTCCTGCTGTATTCTCTCAGCCAAACTATATCATCACTTCCTGTTAGAACGACTATTAATAAACATGTAAATATAATATACACCGACCATGGCTTGGCCCATTTTCGTTATATTTCAACATTTGAGCCCCTATACTCCACTATTCTTCAGAAAATGGAAGCATATTCAATGCTCATACGCTAGGATGTTCGAGTGGCCCCACATTTGGTGACCACAATTATAATGGAATCTAATGAGCAAATTACTAGGCGTGTATGAAGACGGGATATGCAATGAAAGAATGACGTTCAGGTAGTAGGTGAGAAGAAGGGCTATTAATTTTTGGAATTACTTATGTGGTGATTCTCGGAATCACTCGAGTGGGCCTGTTTCGACAAGTCACGTGACCCGGAATCGTAGTGAGTCTATTACGCCGAATCACGCATAATCACGTCAGTGAATGCTAAAATCACGCTATGCGATTCCAAAATCGCCCAGAATCACGTCGCGATTCGTGTGATTCTGGTAGTGAATAGCCCCTCGAATTGAAGTCTTACGCAAGCTGGAAGCAGAGGTTTTTCCATTTGAAAACTGCTGACATCGTGAGACGAACGAAAATCGTCAAAATACGATCTTGATAGTAGTGTGTCGTTTTTGACATTTTCCTGAATTCCAATTCCACTTTTATGAGTTCAAACACTTTCTCCTCATCAAGTATCAATTATCAAACGCACCCGATGCAGAAAAACAACTTTTCACAATCCTATTCAGTGTCCAAGGGTTTTGAGAATATTGAGATGATCATCTTCAATTATACATCGTAAAATTGGAAAGTGATTGTAATTTGATGTAGAAAACCATTTAATCTCTGTTGCGAGTTATGAACCTCCGTATAGCGTTCACGTTATAAGATTTTACACAATTATCGAATAAGAGGCTGTCGTCGTGGGTCGCAGTCGTTACGCAAGGTTCAAGGCTGATGCCGATTAGTTACGTCATCGAAAGATTGGGTGAAATTGATGAAAATAATGGTATAAGTAGGTGAGATGAGCACTCGGAATTCCTTCTGGCCGCCACTTATATTATTGCTGAAGTAACTTGCCAACCGATAAGTCCAAGTGATGGAAGGACAAAATGATACATGTTCAATTGTTCGGAGGAATGATTTGAAGGACCTTTGAGCAGTGTAAACATACAGTATCTTTTCCTTGAATATACAAGTAGATGTAGATGTCAGCGCGAGAAGGGACATTGCTGCAACGTTTCAGCTCATCGCGGGTCTCAAGGCATTTTCACTCGCAGGAGGAGTAGATATTTAATAGTCCAAGACCAGCCTCAATTGAGATCAATTGTGGGTAATGTATTTTTAACTTGCCACAGAGCTAGGCTGAGCACTCAATGTATTACATATGGTCGACGGTAAATTCATTATAGTTTAAAGCGAATAAGGTACCTGGGCCATTCCACCATATCCTGTAAGCAAATCCGGCCTCCAAATTTGTTATGTTTTTTTCAGGTTTCTTCACATTATTAAGGTGTCAACAAAGAGATTTCTCGTGTATGAAAGATCCCCAATTCCAGTTGATAGGGGTTTCCGTAATTATTCGAGTTTGCTTCGAAATTTTCCAATCTGATAATACGGTTCAAAAATTGCCTTTAAAAGAGAGGAAAAAGAACGATTTTCGATCGGGAATTTTCTGAATTTTTCGAAAATGATAATCACTCCCATCCAACTTGTGATTTTCCGCGCGAAATTTGAAAAAAAAAAGGACTCGAAACGTCAATTCCACTATGTTCTCCCGTGAAATTTTCGAAATTTGGAGGTTTATTTTTCAAAAAATGTAGAAAATTTCCGATAAAAATCATGTCTTATTAACATTTTCCGCTCGTTTACCTCCAAGCCACAGTTCCGGTTTGGATAAAATTTGACGGTTTTTTTGTCATTATTTGTGCATTTTGATGTTAATATGCATATGTATGTATGATGTATAATATGTTAATATTTTGATAGGTTGACGTGAAAAAACGCAGTTTCGCTTGCGTCAGGCGACCCCGACTGTGAGATGAAAAGAGACAGCAAACAGTCGGTCTCGCTTCCACTCGACGATATTTTATACTTTCTCTATCTTAATTTTCGGAAATAAACAGTGAATAATTTTGAAATTTTCAGAGAAAGTCCGGGAAGTAGCCCTTTGTACCTACATAGTTTTTTGAAACTTTCAACACCGGTTTGAACACTAGAGAAAAAAACGTGTGATTCAAGTGCGTTCGGTATAGGCTTTACGTATAAAGATCGGTGATTTGAATTGCGATTATCTCAAGTTTGGAACAATCAGCCCCATTGAAATTGCACACACATTTAGTGAGCATCCTAATCAATACGCAGGCAAGTCTCAGAGATTTCTCAACACATTGAATCGACGGAGGTACCTTAATTCATCAATTAAACATTTTCTGTTCAATTACGTCAAAAGTGTTCTTTTCAGTCTTCTAACGACTTTTCGCATTCCTCGAAGTATTCCAAGTTGAAGCAACCCAGCAGAGAGAATAAAAACAAATGTTTTTCCTTTAACAATAAGCTAACGTTTTCTTTCACACCTGTTGTTATCCTCAACACGCTACAGTACGTTAGGTTGCCTATCGTTTAGGCATAGGTTTCCGTGCGCCCCAGCCGCCGAGTGTCTGTACAGTATACCCGAAACTATGCGGTGAACAATAGGCAACCTAACACACTTCGGCGTTGAGGGAAACACCATGTAGAATTGGGCATTTTGTTGAACCTCAGCTTAGACGACTAATCCACAGTTTATGCGCAGGTAACCACCATTGTACACGAACAAGGAGCGTATGTAACGTCAGTTTGAAATCTCAGTGGCTGGCGGGCAGCGGACAGTGGTTAGTGAGACGCCTACATCCTTTGCTATTCAGACCTACGGCCTTCGCAGAATCGGTCGCATTGACGTGGTAACAATTCTCGCTCTCGACGACATTCTAGTTGTCCTCCCTCTCTCTTAACTCTTCCTGCAGTCACGCAATTTCTGAGAGATACTATATCGACGCCCGATACGAATAAAAGCACGTTTCAGATTCCGGGTGGAAAAGAGCACGTTTCAGATTCCGGGTGGAAGAGAGCACGTTTCAAATTCCGGATGGAAAAGAGCACATTTCCAAATCCCGGTGGAAAAGAGCACGTTTCAAATTCCGGGTGGAAAAGAGCACGTTTTAGGTTGACTCGAATACTAGCACATTTCGGGTTGACTCAAATACTAGCACGTTTCGGGTTGACTCGAATAATAGCACGTTTCGTTAATATTATAATCCGTCTAACAATAGCAATCGGATTATAATATTACCGAAACGTGCTATTATTCAAGTCAACCCGAAACGTGCTAGTATTCGAGTCAACCCGAAATGTGCTAGTATTCGAGTCAACCTGAAACGTGCTCTTTTCCACCCGGAATTTGGAACGTGCTCTTTTCCACCCGGAATATGAAATGTGCTCTTTTCCATCCGGAATTTGAAACGTGCTCTTTTCCACCCGAAATCTGAAACGTGCTTTTATTCGTATCGGGCGTCGATATGGTACACCCAGGGACAACGATTCTGGCGTCCCTAGAGTTATGCAACCGAACATACACGGACTTTCTTTGGTGGAATCGGTAGTAGCGTAGTTCTGCAGTCTGGCGGGTCGGGCTAGGAGAGCTCGGCACGTGAACAGCTGTCAGTTACCCTAACCCCAAAAGCCAAAAAAGGTTACTGTTATAATAATTTGGACTATCGGAAGTGTTCCGAATCGTGGAAACATTCAGTATAACTTGATAATCACCAAGTTTAATTGTGAAAACATTCAACCCAATTTTATAATCACCAGATTTCTTTAATAAACTGATATAATCATAGGCTTATTTACAAATTTCAACCGATGAAAAAGATAAAGAGCCTGCGTAACATATTATAATAGAATAGAAATAAATAATAATCTTAAACTTATAAACTTATACCATACCATACAGTGAGATTGAATCCTCATATAAATAGTAAAATATTTATCAACTTTTTCATAAGTGTGTCGCTACGTTTGTTTTCATTCGTACACAAGTGAAAAGTAATGGTAAATAGTTGACGTTGAAGTGCTGTTGGTATGTTGATTTTATTTGGCGCACGATTGTTCTTTATTCGCATACAAACTGATGTTCTGTTGTAGACATGACGCTTCGTCTTCGATCACAGTGTATAAGGGGCATTCCACGTCAAACCGACCCCTCATGAGCGTGACCCTCTGGGATTTCGATGCCCAATGGATTTTTTGGTTCGTTTTAGTCAAAAATGATGCCTCTAATTTTTTAAAAATTTTCCGACATTTTTGAAGGTCGTATAGTGACCTCAAATATCATCATCAAGATGGACATTTTTAAAATCGCTGATTTTTTTTTGTCGAATCAGGGACTCGAAAACACATCGTTTGGTCATAGACCGATCATGGGATGAAAATGCTAACATTTTTTTTTGCAATTTTTGATTTTTCACAAAAATATCAAAGAAATTCTAATCATGGTTTTTTGTAGTAAAAAATGAAACAAAAAGAAACTTTGTCCTAGTGAAATTTGATTTTCTTGTTGGTTCAAGAGTAAAACGCCAAAAACGATGCTTGATTCGAAAAAAAAACCACAATCAACGATCGTTTTTGGCGTTTTACTCTTCAACCAACAAGAAAATCAAATTTCACCAAGATGAAGTTTCTTTTCGTTTTATTTTTTACTACAAAAAACCATGATTAGAATTTTTTTGATATTTTAGTGCAAAATCAAAAATTGAAAAAAAAAATGTTAGCATTTTCATCCCATGATCGGTCTATGACCAAACGATGTGTTTCCGAGTCCCTGATTCTACAAAAAAAAATCAGCGATTTTAAAAATGTCCATCTTGATGATGATATTTGAGGTCACTATACGACCTTCAAAAATGTCGGAAAATTTTTAAAAAATTAGAGGCATCATTTTTGACCAAAACGAACCAAAAAATCCATTGGGCATCGAAATCCCAGAGGGTCACGCTCATGAGGGGTCGGTTTGACGTGGAATGCCCCATAAGTTTAAGATTATTATTTATTTCTATTCTATTATAATATGTTACGCAGGCTCTTTATCTTTTTCATCGGTTGAAATTTGTAAATAAGCCTATGATTATATCAGTTTATTAAAGAAATCTGGTGATTATAAAATTGGGTTGAATGTTTTCACAATTAAACTTGGTGATTATCAAGTTATACTGAATGTTTCCACGATTCGGAACACTTCCGATAGTCCAAATTATTATAACAGTAACCTTTTTTGGCTTTTGGGGTTAGGGTAACTGACAGCTGTTCACGTGCCGAGCTCTCCTAGCCCGACCCGCCAGACTGCAGAACTACGCTACTACCGATTCCGCCGAAGAAAGTCCGTGTATGTTCGGTTGCATAACTCTAGGGACGCCAGAATCGTTGTCCCTGGGTGTACCCACCTTGGGAAGGGAATACCAAAGTGCATGGCTGACCTGTACGGTAAGGAATAGCTCAGAGGCTATTGAGATCTGTGACCAAGGACTGTTGTATTAGAATGATTTCAGATCATTTATTTATGGATAAGTGGGTAATATAATCGGACACTTTTTTTTACCTATTGTCGATAACTCAATAACAATTTATTCGATGTATTGAATGTTTCCTGACACTATTCTTTTATTTTGAAGTAGTATTTCATGTCTGGATGCAGCAACGACCTGCAGTTTCTTATAATTTTGGTTTAGAAGGTCAAATTCACGTGAGATTTACGTTCAAAAGTTTTCGATCATATACAGGCTTTCAATTATTAGCATCGAACACGCTTCGGGGTAATTTTCGACTATTTTCGGGGTAATAGTGAGATATAGGGGATCAAATGTTAAAATGCAACAAAAATGTGAACGAGACGGAAATGCGTGCAAAACAGAGTAAAACGACAATGCGGATGGAAAAAAAATTTCGAAAGACAAAAGACGAAAAAATACGAAAGATTGAAAACAAAATATGAATAGTCGACTTGTCATATCGTGATCGATCAAAATGTCTGTCAGATTGTTACCGATCAGTTCGATGAATAGTTCGATGAATAGAGTGAATTTAAAAAATTGATGAATCATTTCGATGAGCCACCGACGTCGAAAACGTTAACGTGTGCAGAACGAATGACTGACAGATTGCGACCGATCCAAATGTGTGGTTAATCTGCTGGATTGTGAAATATCAGTAGTTCGGTAAATACACTCCTCCAAAGAATTAAAGCAACACCTGAAACGGACCGAAAAATGATGCTTTTTGAAATGGTTGTCACTTCTGATCCAGTAGTCGTACCGGAAACGCAAGGTATGCAAATTGAAGCTGCACACTGTAAAAAATAAGGGTAAATTTAACGATCACATGGGTAGGCAAATTTACTTCATGTCACGGTAAATCAATTTTCTCTACCCAAGAGACTTTCCCACCTAATTGTCTACCCAAGAGGTGGGTAATTTTACAAGCAGGGAAATGCATTCGCCAAAATGTAAGTGCTCAACAGTAAATTTTGTCTGAATTGGGTATACTTTTTGTCTTTACGCAACCAGAGTAATAAATTCATGTACCCACGGTGGGTAAAATTTTGTGTACTCATAAACTTTCTAGCAGTCTACCATGTGCAGTGATTCAATGGCGCAGTCGGTAGCACATTAGCGAGCAAAGCTGGCGCCCTAGGTTCGCGTCCCGAGCTGGTGAAGTTTTTTTTTTTTTTTTACATTTGACCTATACTTTATACTTTACCCGTATGGGTTGTGAAATTGACATACCTATCAATTTGTATTTACCCATCCATGTACCGCGTAAATTCATCTACCCAAAAAAATGTAAAATTTTGTACCCATGAGTAGGCATATTTCTCTACCCCGACTGAGCAATAGGGCGTTGCACTACCCAGACGGGTAAATTTACCCAATTTTTTTTTTACAGTGCAAGTATTAACTTTCACCTACACTGGACAGTTTTTTCAAATCTTGTTCCATTGTTCAGTTAAACTGCTCCGAAGCAATTGTGGCGCGGTTTCAAGTTCGAATGTGATTTTGAACGCCCTGCACAGGGTGCAGTTTTTTTTTCTCAGAAATCCATTCCGAGTGAAGGTTAGGGAATTTGTTAAGCTTCATAATGCTTTTTTACAAAACCACGTAGGATTTTTTTTCACGGATTTACGCCCGATTAAAGCAATCGAAGCCGAAAATCTTCAAATTGCAATAACTTTTAACGGGATTATCGTGGAACAAAATTCGACCGACGAATTTCCAGGCATTTTCACCCTCGTCGAGATGGATTTGTCAGATTAATTGTTTAAACAAGACTTTTTCCCAAGGATCGACACGTTCGAATTGATCGAAAATGGAGGCTAAATGCAACTGCCAAAACTCAATCAACATCGATCGGAAATTGAAAATCGCTACCATTTCTCAAAACTTCAATCTTTTCTCTTCAAAATGATGTGCTTGATAAACTCTCTACGATGTTTTTTCACTAAGTTACGCCACTTTTTAGTGACCGGGCACTAGAAACCTTCAATCCGCTGTAACTTCTGAACGATTAATCGCAGAAAAATTTCTCAGGGATCGTTTTGGATGAGATTTTCATTTCCCGATGTTCACTGTCGTCTGATCAATGTTGCGCGAAATTTTTTTTTAAAAATCGTAAGCACCCTCGAACCGTGCGTGTGATTCCCGCTCGTGGCGTTACCCAGGATCAACGACGTGAACGTCACGGGAAACCGATCCCTTCGGGCTGTTTTTTTCGAGAAAATGCCTGGAAATCTGTCGGTCGAATTTTGTTCCACGATAATCCCGTTAAAAGTTATTACAATTTGAAGATTTTCGGCTTCGATTGCTTTAATCGGGCGTAACTCCGCGAAAAAAAATCCTACGTGGTTTTGTAGAAAAAGCGTTATGAAGCTTAACAAATTCCCTAACCTTCACTCGGAATGGATTTCTGAGAAAAAAAAACCTGCACCCTGTGCAGGGCGTTCAAAATCACATTCGAACGTGAAACCGCGCAACAATTGCTTCGGAGCGGTTTAATTGAACAATAGAACAAAATTTGAAAAAACCGTCCAGTGTAGGTGAAAGTTAACACTTGCAGCTTCAATTTGCATACCTTGCGTTTCCGGTACGACTATTGAATCAGAAGTTATAAGCATTTCAAAAAGCATCATTTTTCGGTCCGTTTCAGGTGTTGCTTTAATTCTTTGGAGGAGTGTATAGTGAACTAGTCAACTCAATGAATCATGCCGATGAGCCATCTACATCAAAAACGTTCCCAGCAAACACAGAACTGCCGAAATCATCATGGCCCAGCACTGGCAGTGCTGGCAATGTGATGGTATAGGCAAGCCTTTGCTACGCCACTACATGTGAGATAGCGGTATTTCGGTAAAATTTTTCCGGTATCCAACCATTGACGGGACGATGTCGGTGACCAAGTACTGATTTTCTGCAGGGCATTTTGCATCTCGCCAGAACCAAGTTGCCATCACTTGCCCCTTGTCAAACACAGATGCACCTGTATTTCGATGGCTCGGCATTGGCAGCCCCAGTACTTTTTTTACCGGCATCCAACCATTTATGGAACGATGTCTGTCACAAAGTACTGGTTTCCTGCAGGGCATTTTGCAACTTGCCACAACCGAGTTGCCGTCACTTCACCCTTATCAACCACAGATGCACGCCTGTATTTTGATGACGCAGTTCGCACGCGTCTTGGCGCGTCTTCCTACGTGAATAATATAATTACTTAGTGCATTCGAGGAGCGGGAATGGAAAAGATGCCGTCCACGGGTAACTCAAATCTTTAAGTATTCAGTTAAACTACATTTGCTCTGAATTTAACCTTAAATTCAATAATGAGCATTCTGGGAGATAGGGATAAGAGAATTTTGAGGTTATGATTCGATTTTTAGGTAAATTGTCTGCTTACTGAGCACGGAGATAGTCTTCGTTCTGAGGTTCGTTTTCGCCTGTTGCGAGCTAAGATGGCTTCAAACAGTAAATATCCCTTCAAAAAAGTCAAGGTGGCAAGTCTACAGAGATATCAAGAAAACTGTCCAGGAAACTATGCAGTTGACGAAGCTAGAAGTCAAATTGAAAAATTATGAAAAATTGAGGTTATGTGAATAATTCGATAATTCTTATCATGCACAAAATTGGTAATGGCGCAGTACCGTATTTCCGTAACTATATGATAATGGTTCGATAACAGCAGCCTTACCAACTCCGGTGCTGGTTAAATACCGATAATTAGACAGGCTACTGCAACTATTATTCTTGCGGTGCGATGAAGATAAGACGAAATCGATTGCACAAATTCGTCACATAGCCTTCACTGGTTCGGTACAACAGTACCGGTCTTGCCTTCAGTGGCCCGGCTGTCGGCCACTGTGACACTATGGTGCTGGGGCAGCGGTTCGGCACCTTTAGTATCGGCGTTCCTCCACCTAACCAGTAATGGCCCTGCAATCTGTGTTTGTTGGGTTGTCTGCAGAACGGATGAAATTATATGGTAAACGTCAATTGTGAAGATAGTGAAAACGTTTAAACAACAGAAGGAACTCAAAAATAATACTGATGGGAAATCAAAATGTGACAGATACAAATATATTGAAACAAAATGTACTAAGAACGAGAAAACAGGTGACATTTTCAATGCGTTCGGAGGCTTGCGTTACACACAAGGTCTGTAGATTTTGTTAATTACTAGGGAAAACCCTAGTATACAAAGTATATTGGGGATGAGCCTTATGGATTTGCCTTCCTACTAAGTGTCCGTCCGGAACAATCCGACAAACCGAAGGTACTCGGATGGTACATAGGTGCTTTTTTGAAAGGCTATCAGAACTCTCTCTACCACAGCGATAGGAACGTTGGTTAGATAATCATGGTCCATACAATATACAATAATGTGCTTTTTCAGGATTGATGTCCGTCCCGAGCCATATCTCTTGAACCGCTACATCAAGAGTGGTATGATCCGCGGGTAGGTCTTCGGATCGAAGATGATTGACTATAACATGTTGAGACTGTCAAAAATTTAGTCAGATTCTTAGGATCCAAAAGAGGGTATATCTTGATCTCTGGATCTCTGGAATATGAAAGTTCATAGTTGTCTAAGACGCGTCCAGAAAAATACCCCAGAAAACTTGCATCGTTCCACATAGATTTATATTGTATGTATGTATGTATGTATGTGATTTATTATGCCGTAGCCTCGCGAGGCCTTAGGGCAAATGTGGCAATACAAGAAATATACAATACTTATAACATATATAACAATACTTATAACATATAGGGGAAGGTGGGGCGGAATGGCCAGGTGGGGCTAAACGGCCAACCAAAAAAAAAATGACTTACTCGCATTTTCGCATCAAGGGGGACCGTACGAAACGGTATGCAACGTGACTTCGCTGACAGTCATCAAAAATTTTCAGGGTGGGGCTAAACGGCCACCTAAAAAAAAGTGAGGAAACTGCATTTTCACGTCGAGGCGAGTGAGATAACACTATATGCAACGTGGTTTCACTGAAAACGATGCAAAACCGAAACGATGGGGCAAATTGCTTACTGGCATTTCCGTTTAATTGATGAGTAACTAATTTTGTAATTTCTTTTTCGTGCACTAGAATTTACGTGGATTATCCGAATTACTGAAACTCAAATAAAATAATGAAAACCAACTAGGTCAATAAACAACAAAAAAGTATTCTAACATATCAAAAATCAATCGAAACTTCAGAATATTAACATAAACTATAGAGTGGATGACAGAGAATGAGCGATTTTGCCCCACCGTTTCGGTTTTGCATCGTTTTCAGTGAAACCACGTTGCATATAGTGTTATCTCACTCGCCTCGACGTGAAAATGCAGTTTCCTCACTTTTTTTTTAGGTGGCCGTTTAGCCCCACCCTGAAAATTTTTGATGACTGTCAGCGAAGTCACGTTGCATACCGTTTCGTACGGTCCCCCTTGATGCGAAAATGCGAGTAAGTAATTTTTTTTTTGGTTGGCCGTTTAGCCCCACCTGGCCATTCCGCCCCACCTTCCCCTATAACAATAAAAATTTACAAGTGACAATAAGAAGATCGCACAGTAAAAACTAGCAAAAATAAAGAGGAGTGAGGCGGCCGTGGGCACCGAAAAGGACGCGACACGAGGCAGGTGAGAGGCTGCTCGAGGCTGAAATAAAGAAACAAAGGCTACCAGAGCGGCTAAAGTACCCACGGCCACCCCGAGATCCGCAAGACATGGCTTGGAATAATAATGTCTAAAACGTAATAATACATGATTACCGCGAAACAAGGTTGTGAAAGAGAAATAATTTGAATGAGCAGTAATGAAATATAATTATACTAAAGAGAGTTAACTAGGTAGTACAGATAAATACAAATAAATAAATAAATAGACAAATAAATGAATGGAGTAAATGAGATGAAAAGAATGAACAAGCTTGAACAAGTGAACGCATGCCTGAAAGTCGTGTGAGAGTAAAGAAAAGTAAGCCAAGCGATATATAAATAAGTGTGGTGAAGATAGATACTAAGTTAAAGCAAAGTAATTCATAAAAATTTGAAGGGCAAGACAGTGAGGGAACGGGGTAGCACGCCCGACCCTCAAAGCCTTGGCCTGGGAATAGCAGCCGCACGCAGGGGTTCAGCTGAAAAAAGGTAGTTGAAAAAACGTGCCTTGAACACCTCTACAGACGTCAAATCTCGAATAGAAGCAGGTAGACTGTTCCAAAGGTATATGGCAGTGAGACACCAAGAGTTACGGTAGTGGGTAGATCTATGATGGGGGATGTGGAAGATCGAGGAGGAACCAGATTCAACTAGCCTGGATGAACGTCGCAGATCAGGATTCGGATCAAGGAGAAGTTCGCGAAGGTAGGTGGGAGATGACAGGGTCAGGACCCGGTAGAGAAAGCAGCCAAGAAAGAACAACCGCCGTTTTGTTGTACAGAAAGGTTATAAAATAAAGTCATAGAGAATGTTGCCTCGAAGCTAGTTGTATAGGTCATGTCAACTGATATGAACATTGAGATGAAAACAATCTGCGGTGGAGTGTGTATACCAAAATTTTGCTTCGACACTCATTGTAGACGATGAAAACTGGAGACTTGGATGGAATACAGTCTGCGGTACAGTATAGAATTGCTCCGACACAAGTTGTACAATTCGAGAACTGAAGACGTGAATGAGGTACGGTCCTCAGTAAAATAGATATACCATTAACTCACTCGGAAACCTTTTGTAGACTATTAAAAAAAAAAAGAAAATCCCACATAACTGCATATGCTTACATGGCCTTTCACTTTTCAATTGACTGATTTTTACCATTATGTGAAAAATTAGATAAAACGTAAACGTACAAGCGTACAAGTGATAGGATAAAAAAATTATCATATCGAACATGGGCAGAAGTAGGGGGGGCCTTCTGCAAGAACACGTAGCCAGTGTAGCGTTCTTGCTGCGTTCTCATTTTTGTTGTTCTATTCATCGACGCTTTGAGAATTAAAAATGCATAAAGCTGACCAAATTTGAATATTCCAAGAATTTAGGAAAAAACGTAGTTCAAAGTTCGTTTTTAAATATTGAATTTTACTTCTTAACTTTCAGATACCCACGTGGGTGTTTTGAGATACTCGAAAAATTATAAAACTGAGACGTCTTTCAGCTACCATGAAGTAGTCCAAGAGTGACTCGTTTTGAAAGCCCTCACTATTATTAGGTAGTTTGTTAAATTACGTTATTCGACTAGGGCCAAACTCCCGGGCCATCAAGAGACTCGGTAGAGTGTCGCGCCAAGTACATTAAAAAAAAATGTTTTCAAACGCCGCGCGTAGACTCACCGAGTCTATTTACCCGAACGGGAGCTATTCGCAGTGGTGGGGGTAATCAGAAACCTTCAAAAATGTTTTCTAAAAAAGAATTGATATCAGATACAACTGCCAAACAACACATGAAAATCAAATTAGAGTACACGGCATTGTGCTCGTTCGCTCGCTACGCTCGCTCATTCGATTGGTTTCTCATAATTATTGTGAAACAAAATTCGAGGGAAAAAAATTAGAGAAAAAGTTTGGGAAGTGGGGAGTGGTACGTGGCGGGCCATGTGTGGGTAAATGCAGGAGTATTCATTCAGGTCCCCATGTGCCATTTTTATATACATTGCTATGATGGCCCGCCAAGTACCACTCCCCACTCCCCAAACTTTTTCTCCAATTTTTTTTCCTTGAATTTTGTTTCACAATAATTATGAGAAACCAATCGAGTGAGCGAGCGTAGCGAGCGAACGAGCACAATGCCGTGTACTCTAATTTAATTTTCATGTGTTGTGCTTGGCAGTTGTATCTGATATCAATTCTCTTTTATAAAAAATTTTTGAAGGTCGAGTTTTGTTGAAGACGAATTTTTGTTGGTAGGTATTTTTGAAGAAATATTTTTTGTTGAAGGCAAATTTTTCTTCATAGATTTTTTGTAGACAGATCACATTAATGTACTTGGCGACAGGTTTTTGCACCAGAGGTGCTTTTTGGGAGGGATATCAATGCTTTTTGCAGAATTTCGATTCACCAGCTGTTCTGAATTGTGGTTTGTCTTCACTTGAAATCGCTACATTCATAGCATGCTGCTTTTGTAACGAGGGATTCACCCCAATCCTGAAAATAATGTGTGATATGGGTATTGGAGACGAGGCTCACGAATTTGCAGCTACGCACGACCTCGAGCGCGTGAAGCGCACTGAAAGAAGATCATCCTTCGGGGTCCAAGAAGCACGCAATGCTGCGAGAGAGGAAGATAGTGCGCAGTATGATTTTTTCTTGGAGGAAGAAGGACCCCAATATGGCGCTGGAATAGCCGATTGAGCGTAAGTGACCAAAATCAACTGACAAAATCACCGATTATTTCTACCAATTCATACCAAAACTTGAAACGCATTTTTCTCGAAAGTACTTTTTTCAAACTTGTACCCACGATATCTCAGAAACCACTGAATCGATTCCCCTGGAATTTTGCGAGGTTGTTCATACATTTCTCTACAGCCCCTACCGCGGAGAATAGCCTACGTAAGAAATTACGATCTATACAACCTAAAGAAGATGAAAAAAGTAGCCAAATTTGGAGAAAATCTTTCTTGCGGCGCCATTTTGTGATTGTTCAATTTTTTAGGGCGATAGAGGTTCGGGCTATAGAGGATCATCATACAAACCAGAATATACCTGAACTTTTTGTTTCGGATCAGTCAAACGGTCGCAATCGTGGGTACCGATGAACTGCAGCCTCCTGCGGTCCAGCGCGCCAAGCGAGTACCGCTCAATGACATGTCTCATAAAAATTTGTATGAGCACGAAAAATATCAATAAATAAGTACACGAAAGGACTTTTTGATAGGTCTTACTGTTCCGGCACAAAAAATTCTGGACAATTAGTTTTCAAAATCCAGGTAAAATCGTACTCCCCTTTAATTATTTTTTAGCTCAAAGTAAGTTTTTACGATTGCCGGTAAATTAAACATACGTTTCCTTGAACATTTCCGGATTAGGTCGATTTGACGATTTTTCGAGTCTGAGGATTGAGAAAATGAATAAAATTTTCACTTGTAAGTTTGACCCCATTCACTGTTACAACTGCCCCGGGGTCAGGGTTAGTTGTAAAATTTCACGGCATTTTTTGAAGGGCCTGTACTTTTTTTTCTGTATATGTTACAGAGTCCTACCTAGTCCCATTTTGTCGGTAATTGAATGCTCAATGTGGGGGTATGAGTGGCATTGATATGACCATTGGTAATTGGGCACAGTCAGGGCAAAAGCGCAAACTGTTACAACTGTCCCCGGTCTACCCTGCACATTTTTGCTAGTGATTCACCCCTCGATGTTATATTAGGGAGGCTGGCATGAGTGCCGTGGGTATTGCATATATATTATTGACATTATACACTATTGGAAGGTATGTTATTGATGTAGTCTACTCATATCGACGATGTGCGTTACTCGCAGAATATAACGACCATGAGGGAAACGCTTATTTTCACTGGACAAATTCGTCTCAGTGATATTGCTTTCAGGATCTGCTTCACTTGGATGGGTTGTGGAGTAATGAGGCTCATAGATCGACCACTGTATGAAATTACATGGAATGTGATGAATCAACTGTATAAAATCGCTTGTTTTGCCACGGGTGTTTTAAAACCTCTTCACGATTCATGTGATAGATAGTCGCCCGGATTATCCCCCGGGGCTGAATGACCTGTGAACTATACAGGGTGTCCCAAAATTAAATGCGCAAAATGATAGGGGTAATAGAGGGGGTCGAGCTGAGTAATTTGACCTTGAGAACATGTGGTCCGCGAGGTCGCTTTCGCGAGATACGACCGATTAAAAAGTCGTGCTAGCATTGGTATTTAGCAGCCAAATTCGCAGCAGAGATCGTTCGGCAGTCTGGTATTGAGGCACTGATACGGTTAACGATAATTTCCAGTTTAATAATCATAAACTCAAGCACTTTATTCGTCGAAATTTGTTCATGAAATGGTCGTGCGCACCCAAAACCAGAATACCGACCGATTTCCCTGTCAATCTGGCTGTTAAATACCAACGCTAGCGCGACTTTTTAACCGGCCGTATCTCGCAAACGCGACTCCGCAGACCACATGTTTTTAGGGTTAATTTACTCAGCTCGATCCCCTCTATTACCCCTATCATTTTGCGCATTTAATTTTGGGACACCCTGTAGATGTAAGAAAATGTGGAAGTTTCGAATAGAGCAGGAGGAAAGGCGGCCGATGAATTTTCACGAGCAGACACATATTTTATCGTACACCAACACACATCAGTACCGTACAGGCATATACCCCTGTGTGATTCGTTACAAGGCCCTTGCAGTTCGACTGCCGAGTGGCAAATGAAAAATATAATTCGCAAACCTGCGGTTTGTCAGGTTATTTGCGAAGTATGCCAATCGATCAACAGATTCCTGAAATCCGTCGGTATTTGTTCATATTCTGTCAGCATCTGTAAGAACTTGATACCGACTGTAGATTACAAATCATGGTCCTATCCTCATGGACGATCCGCTTTCCAAACTCATTGATAATGCTATATCCTCAATGATCCTTGAACCGCGGTGTTTAAATTTGGTGGAAAAATCTAGCTGCATGTCAAATTCTGCACGTGGCTATGGATAAAAGGTTCTCCCGATGCCTGAACAGAGCATAAAACATAAGCCTGCATGTTCCCGCAAGGCAACGAGATGAAATCTGACGCGACCGACTTGCAGATTCTGGGTCGTCGTCATATCCTGAGCCTTAGCGGGTGATGACAATCGCGTCAAAAAAAACGACCTTTCAGTAAACGTGAAAGTAAAAACCGGTAAAAACAAATAAAAAAGCTCAGCCCTTCAAGACTTACGGTATTTGATGTGTATCCTTGGCGCAGGTTCCTGGGGCCAGGCAACAGACCCGATGACGAGCGCCAAGGTACATAGCACGGCGACGATGGTGACGACGACTTTCATGCTGGACGGGCAGGTGGAAGGCCGGCGAAGATGGGCTCCAGGATTAACTGTCGGTGGTTGAAACCGCCATCGCAGCCTTCTTTGCGGTTCTTCCGGTTCTCTCTAGGTCCTTATTACCTGCAAGCCCAGAGGATAGAGGATAATTTTTTTTTTATTAATTTCTTTTCTCAAAGCCGTAGCTTATTGATGGCCTGCTTATTACAGTCTGTGACCCTTTATTTGCGGGGTAGATAGGAGTAAATTATCGGACGTCGCGTCGTTTGCTTGAGTACCCTGCGGGCCCGCAAGCTGTAAAAAAAGACTAGGGATTATTTGTTGCGAAAATTCCGTACACCAGATTTCCATACAGCCCTCACGTTATCTCCTGCGACCTTCTGAGACACTATTTGATTTTATGGGATTCCATGAGGAGTTCGAAGTAAGCGAAACATTTTTATTGACACGTTTTTTAACCCCCCCTCATTTTTTCAAGTCTATGAAAATCCCGCTAAGTCATGCGTGGGGTCTCAAAAAATTCTGTGAAACACCTAGTCTATAAATTCCTGAAATCTCTGCAGATACAAGACTAGTATCACCCTCACAAAAATCAAAACCGGTTCCGACCGAATCCATTTCAAATCGGGCAGGCTGGAAATCGTGAGGTCACGGAATTTTTAGAAATTAAAATATGTTGTTGTTTGATGAAAAAAAAGCGACCCGTATTTTTCTGTTTTGGAAAAAAAAATCTTGCTACGAAGTTACGGCTATTTGAACATTTAATCGTGCGCTACCAAAGTTCTTGAAAAAGGAACACTTTGTTTCTTAATAACGCTATATCTGCAGGACGGATCATCGCAAATACTTCATCTTGGTCTCATTTTGTAGGGTTTTTCGCACTCTTTTGGAATTCGAAGAAAAATTTGAGGATTTTTGAAAATTGACGGAATGACGTTCATTTTTCAAAAATTAGGGAAACCCGATTTTCTCGAAAAGTGATTCCTGCCCGATTGCCTGCCTTGCCTGCCCGATTTGAGATGGATTCGGTCTTCCGCTGTAGGGGAGGGTGGGGCACGTTGGGACGGTTTTTTTGAGAGCCAATTTTCGACCTTCAGGACAGTTTATATTGGTCCAATTTTGGTATGGATCCGTAGTCTTATTTATTACCTACTAGCCTGAATTGCATACAATGGCATTTTCACTGATACAAAAATGTGCTACGCATTTTTCGAAAATGCTGCATTCGTCCCAATGTGCCCCACGGTTTGATACATGAATTATCGTGAATTCTTCAAGTGACAATCATAAATAACCACTTACGATCCAAATTTTTTTCATCTGACGTTGGACAATGGTTCAGATGACGAAAAAATGCATATTTGTTATGCATGACTAATAGTTCCGTTCTATTTGCAAAAATGATAACGAACATAAAAGTTTATCGATATGGTGCAATATTAAGGAATTATACAACCTATTTCAACCGTATTTCAGTTATTCAACGAACTTCCCATTCAAATATACAGCACTGTGAAGCGTGTCCGAATGTGCCCCACCCTCCCAAAAGTATGAAAAAATTCATAACAAAGCATCTTCACGGTATTTCGCTGAATGTTTCACGCATTGAATGTTACCTAAAATGCTACCTATTTATGTGCAGAAACAACTTTTGATAATACGCAGTGGTTATGAAGTTACAGCCTTACGAATCAATATCAAAAAGTTTAGCGGGCGAGCGTTAAATATGTAATTTTTTAATTGTCAGCGAACAACTTTGTACGGGCACACGACACTCTGGATAATGTTTCCTTTTGGTGTTCGTAATGTAGATAAAAAATGACGTTGCCCTAAGTATACTGCAAATAGGAAAAATCGATGCTGTCCTAATGTGCCCCACGTTCCAATCTGCCTCACCTTCCCCTACAGACAAATGCTTTCCCCATAATTTTTCAGTTACTAGTAATTTTTTCTTCTTCAACCACTGCAATGATTTTGCGGTGCTATTTTGTTAACGAAGCGGCTTTCCTTTCGGCGATGCCATCTATACATAGATCTTTCGATCTTTTCGACCACCAGTCCCCGTTTACTTCTCAGTTCACTCGAAACCAATTTATTTAGTTTGTGTACTTTCGGCTTCTCGGTCGACGACAGTTGGCTGGATTGACTGTAGTGCAAGTGAAAGTAGGAAACTACTAAGTGATACAAAAAATAAAATAAAAAAATAAAAAAATACCAAATGCGTATCTCTACGCGAAACAGTCCGAGATTATTTCCCTTCACGTTTTCATTCAATGTCCTCTGTATTTGATCACTTTTTCCAATTTCGAAGCTCCAGGGACAAGACTGAATGATGAGGAACAAATTAAACGGCGTTGACTTAATTTTCTGAGAAAAAGATTATAAAAAAATAGTATATTGTGCAACTCGTGCGGGAAGTTGGCGATTCTCGATGAGTGAGAGTATGGCGTACGAGTAGCAGGCGAGTTGTCACGAGCCGCAGCAGAGTGTCGCGAGCCGTAGACGAGTGCCGACATGCTCGCACGATTCGGGGATCGACAACCCGCACGCGTTGCTCACCATACCTTTTGTAACCCCTTGCAATGGGTAGTTCGATTTCGCCGCCGCGGGACTCGGCACTCTAACCTGAGCGTGGCGTAGAGCAGCGCACGCGATCGTAGTTACCAAATATCCCGTCTGATGGCGCTAGCTAACAGAGTCTCGCTGATTGTGAGACTAGCGTGAAATAATAAATATTACTCAACGCTAAATCCGTCGTCTGCTATATTATTTCACACTCTCCGCCCAGCGCAGTAATCGACCGCTTCGCGCACTTTCCGCGGTGCGCGAAATCGAACTTCCCATGCAAGTGTTGCAATAAAGAATTTGTGTACCGTATCATTATTTTTAATTCACTGTGATAATTTCTAACTCCTCCCAGGTGACGAGACTGGAGATAGGTGATAAAAAGGTATTGCGTCGTGTAGTCGTCTGTAACAATAGCCATTCGAAGCTCGGAAAACAACGTGTGAACGAGAACAAGCAAACACTCAAACTTTGCGTGTTCAATTAGCACATACTTTAATGTAGAGAAATCATATTTTGAAAATCGAATCGAAAAACTTATGAGAAAAATTAACGGACGATCCAGGAATGGCCCCCGGGTCCACAGATGCCTAACTGGGGACTTACACCACTTTTTCACCGTGCTCGCCTACTGATCGCGTCAATCTTTCCTATCATATTACGAGCTCTCTCAAATTGGATGTTGGTTCTTGTGTAATATTGAATCGCTGTTCACTAAGATCTCTTCGATGCGAGGTACATTTTCATTTAAGCGAATCGGACCCTACTGGCAAGTAGATACCTGTCGAATAGTCCAGCCAATCTAGACTTTTTTTAGATGGTGTATAGGAAATTTCTTCTCAGGGCATGAAAGTTACACCAATCGATAGATAAAGGTCCCCTCATCACTATATCAAGATGTATCCTCGCCAATTTCAGGGCAAGATTAGTAATTAATTAAAAACAATCGGAAATTTGCGGCCCACCGACTTTCGCCGGCCCTTGCTCGAATGTTACTGAGTCAATAAAGGAAATGAAATTACCAACTTGTAGCGCCGGTAAATTCATATCAGATTCAACTGAAAAGTATGGGAAAAAAAGCATTGTTATTCACTATAATTATTTTAAGGGATTTCTGAGCGTTTTCCGACGAGGCATCAGGTGATCGTTCCGTCGTTCCCATGGCGCCAGCGCCTGGGTCACGTGACACGCACTGAGGCGGTGTGTGGTTCGAATTGGATTTACCGCGCGCGTTGCGGGTCACGTGACCGAGGTGGTGACGCCATGGGAACGACGGAACCATCAGCTGACGCCTTGTTGGAGAACGCTCAGAAATCACTTGAAATAATTATAGTAAATTAACGATGCATCTTTTCCCATACTTTTCAGTTGAATCTGATATTAATTTACCGGCGCTCCAAATTGGTAATTTCATTCCCTTCATTGACTCAGTAACATTCGAGCAAGGGCCGGCGAAAGTCTGTTGGCCGCAAATTTCCGATTGTTTTTCATTAATTACTAATCTCGCCCTGAAATTGGCGAGGATACATTTTGATATATTCATAAGGGGACCTTCATCTATCGATTGGTGTAACTTTCATGCCCTGAGAAGAAATTTCCTATGCAAAGTTTATTTTTACTAGACTAGAAGAATAACGGCGATTATTATAAACGAATAAATATGAAGTTTAAAATTGTGATCGAAAAAATTCACTACTTGAAGAAAGATTATTGACCAAAGAATGGAATTGAAAACAAATCAGGTAATAGTACCAATTGTCGGATCCTCATCATCCCTTAGTAACGAAGCTGATTCAGCACAGACACGAAAAGCTCAATCACGCCGGAGTACAGATCGTCATGAATAAACTCGAACAAGTTTGGATCATCTCCAGCCGACGAGCCATTCGTTCAGTGATCGCTAAGTGCACGACCTGTAAACGATACAAAGCCGCAAGAGTGGAGGCTCCAGCAGCAGTTCTACCTGAAGAACGCGTCAGAGACGCTGCAGCGTTTGAAGTATCCGGAGTCGACTTTGCAGGGCCACTGTACGTGAAAGGAGGGGAGAAAGCCTGGATTTGCCTTTTCACGTGCGCGGTATACAGAGCCATTCACTTGGAGCTGGTCACTTCACTATCGACTGAGGCTTTTTTGGGAGCTTTTCGAAGATTCATCGATCGACGTGGACGCCCTTCTATCGTTTTCAGCGATAACGGCACGAATTTTACCGGAGTCAGTAAACTCTTTCGTAGAATTAACTGGAACAAAATTGCCGAATATAGTTCGGTGGAAAGGATTGATTGGCGATTCAACCCCCCTTCAGCAGCCTGGTGGGGAGGATGGTGGGAGCGCCTAGTAAGATCAGTGAAAGAGCTATTGAGAAAAGTTTTGGGACGAGCTCGCGTGACGTACCAGGATCTCAGCACGACGCTGTGTGACTGCGAGGCCATCATAAACTCACGTCCGATTACATACGTCTCTGAGGATCCCAATCAGTTGGTGCCTCTAACGCCAGCGATGTTCCTGCAGGACATTCCAGAAGTGGGGATGCCCGATCTCGATCATATTGAAGAAAATCACCTCGGCAGAAGACTCCGCCTTCGACAGAAATTGCAAAAGGATTTGCGCAGTCGCTTCCGCTCAGAGTATCTGGGACAGTTGTCCCGCCCAAGAAGTACGACGAAAGGTGCAACTACTATACGAGAAGGCGACGTCGTCTTAGTGAGTCACGACAATCAAAAGCGACTCGACTGGCCCCTAGCTCGAGTAATCGAGGTGATCCCGGGGAGAGACGGACAAGTACGTGTTGCCAGACTCAAAACCGCAACGGGTCGTACGCCCAGTGCAACGACTCTACCCGCTGGAAATGTCTTCGCCCGACGAGGTTGAATCCTGGACTAGCGCCGCCTTCAGGACTAAGGTTCCGGTAACGGAGACCTTGCCTCTCGAGGATTCACACAGCCAGATGCGAACCAAGGATGGTCCTGTAGAACCCTCACCGAACGAGACTAATTCTTCTATCGAAGAACCATCACCGATCAAGACTATCCGCACTAAAAGTGGACGTCAAGTTATTGTTCCTAAAAAACTAAATCTGTGATATTATATGAGATTTGACAGTCTGGATTTTATTTTAATATGTTTTTATTTTGAGTTTTAAAAAGTATATTTAACTCAAAAGATGGGAGGATGTTGAAAGTCGAGTTTTCCCTTAATGCCACAGAGAGAGCCACCAGCGCTCGTCACTTTATAGTTCGTGGTTTTCCTAGTCTATTAAGTTAGTATATGTTTATGGTTTAAGATAGACGCTCGCGTCCTTTTGCTCAGTACGAAAAATTGTCTCGACAAATAAAGTCAGTTATCATAGTAGAATTCGGGTCTTATGTTAATCACCCACCCATACACGTTCCGTAACATGCGTACCCGGGAAAAAATGGTTTAGATCTAATTCGCATCTGCGGAGATCTAATTTAGATCTAAATAGATCTAAATTTTGGGAAGACGTAGATCTACCTAGATCTACTCAGATCTCCGAGGATTTTCGTAGATCTACGTAGCTTCGAATTGATCTACTGCCATGTTCGAATGCTCATGCTTGTTAGATCTATGTATATCCACCCAGATATCTTTAGGTCTACTTTAGATCTAGGTAGATCTACTTTAGATCTAGGTAGATCTACTTTAGATCTAGGTAGATCTACTTTAGATCTAGGTAGATCTACTGTAGATCTAGGTAGATATGAGATGAGAAGATGGAATAATTGCAGCAAAACGTTGTTATGCTCATTGAAGCCAAGTAGATCTACTCGGATCTGAGTAGTTCTGGTACCGTATTTGGAAATATTTCAAGTCTGTCTAGACTTATTGGACCATAAGTATGCCAGAAACGCACGTATTTTTAGAAGACGCCTTAGCTCATCTAGTACGGTACAGATTTCGTAATCCGAAGTTCGAGGGTTCGATTCCGATTTGTTCGATTTCACAAATTTTTTTTAAATTTTTTTTCCTTACTCGTATTCACGATTTCTTATTTTATGACGATAGTGAGTATTTTTTCATTATAGTTATGCAATTAATCAATGTTTTTTCAATTCATTTCCGGAATTTACATTGACATAAAAATTAGATCTACGTAGATCTAAAGTATTTAGATCTACATAGATCTACCCGATTTTTTCCTGGGTATAGAAAATGCAATATTATACTTTGTACCGCAACTTTCGAGTAGTTGCCAGATTGGGCGATATATCGCAATTTGGGCGACTTGGAGCGCCACTTTGCGACCAAATTTGGAGGTTTTGCGATTGTCGCTATTTGGACGATTTCGATTTTCTAAAAAGCGATATTTGGGCGACCCGGAGCGCTACCTCGTGACCAGATTTTGAGGTTTTCCAATTACCGTAATTTGGGCGATTTGGATATCTTTTAGCCACGCTTTTTAACGATATTTGGGCGACTTGAGCGCTGTATGTGGCCGTGGCTGAAATTTCATTCTCTCTCTGGCCCCTGGCGGCCGGGCATGATATGATGTTTCGTTTCTCCACTCTGGTCTGGCATGTAAATCCATGGACATGCGCGGGACTTACGTACGCGGGATTTCGCTTCCTCGGCGTGATTTGTTTCGTTCTAGTGTTCTACCGCACAAATCGAATTTAAATTGGTTTTGCAATCATGGAAAAGTGGAAAAAGTGTAAAAAAAATTATTAAAAAAAATGGGAAATTGAACCAGTACTGAAAGGTAAGTATATCACCGTAGTAGTCCCCATACAAAAATTTGCGATTTTACATTGTCATCGCTTTATTCGCGCTGCGATTGGATGTGCGGGTCGGACGTGCGTCTGAAATGAGCTGAGAGCTGCCAACTGTCACTCTGACCCTACGGCTGAACTGTCAGATCACCGCTTTATAAACCTAACCGATCAGAACAATAAACTGCGATGTGATAAAGAAACCTTGAGTAACACGGATACGGGAAATCTGCGACGCTGACGATTAACCTCTAATAGCGAATTGAACAGGAATTGCCATGCGAAAAAGAAGCTGTGATTGTAAAATCTGTAGCCTTTCATATGGATCAAACAGGACTGCGACGCTGGCGATCAACCTCTCATCTGAATCTAACAGGAAATGCGAGCTAAAGAAGGAGCTGCGATGGTCAATTCTGTAACCTGTGATATGGATTGAACAGGAATTGCGATGGGAAAAGAATCCGTGCTTGTAAAATCTGTAACCTCGCATATGGATCGAAGAGAAATTGCAATACGAAGAAGAATCTGCGAAGGTAAAATCTTCAACCTGTAATATAAATCGTACAGGAATGACGATGGGAATAGAATCAGTGATCTTAAAATGTGCGACGCTGACGATTAACCTCTCATATGAATCTAACAGGAATTGCGATATAGGGGAAAATAATCTGCGATGGTCAAATCTGCGACGCTGACGAATAACCTCTTATATGAATCTAACAGAAAGTGCGATGCGAACAAGAAGCTGGACGGTAAAATTTGCGACGCTGACGATCAACCTCTCATATGAATCTCACAGGAATATTGCGATAGAAAAAGGACCTGCGACGATTGAATCTGCAACGCTGACGATCAACCTCGCATATGAATCTAACAGGAATTTCGATGCGAGAAAGAAGCTGCGATGGTAAAATCTGTAACCTCTTATATGGATCGAACAGGAATTACGATGGAAAAAAGAACCTGCGATGTCGAAATATGTAACCTCTCATAAGAATCTAACAGAAATTGCGATGTGAAAAAGAACCTGTGATAGTGAAATCTGCGACGCTGAAAATTGACCTCTTATATGAATCTAACAGGAATTGCGATGCGAAAAATTATCTGCTACGGTAAAATCTGTAACCTCTCATCAGAATCTAACAGAAAGTGCAACGAGAAAAAAATCTGCGATGTTAACTGCGATGGCAAAATCGGCGAAATCTGCCGTGGTGGAATCTGTGATGAATCGGACAGGAATTGCGAAGCGAAAGAAAATATGTGATCGTAAAATCTGCCGCGCTGACCCCTCATATGAATCTAACAGGAATTGCGATGCGAGAAAGAATCTGCCATGGTAACTGCGATGGTAAAATATGCGACACTGATGATTAATTAATATTTCATATGAATCTAACAGGAATTGCAATAGGAAAAAGAACCTGTGATGGTCAAATCTACGACGCTGACGGTCAACATAGGAAAAGAACCTGCGACGGTAAAATCTTCAACGCTGACGATTAACCTCTCATATCAATATAACAGGAATCGCGATATGAAACAGAACCTGTGATGGTGAAATCTATCAACCTCTCATATGAATCTAACAGGATTATTGCGATAGGAAGAAGAACCTGCGACGGTCAAATCTGCGACGCTGACGATTAACCTCTCATATGAACCTAACAGGAATTGCAATAGGGAAAAGAATTTGCGATGGTAAGATCTGCAACGCTGACAATTGACCTTTCATATTGATCTAACATGAATAGCAATAGGTAAAAGAATCTGCGATGGTAAAATCTGTGACGCTGACGATTAACCTCTCATATGAATCTAACAGGAATAGCCATTAGAGAAAGAATCTGCGGGAATTGCAACAGGGAAAAGAATCTGCGATTGTAAAATCTGCAACGCTGACGATCGACCTCTCATGCAAGTCTAGCAGGATTATTGCGATAGGAAAAAGAATCTTCCATGGAAATACCTGTGGCTGACGCTGACGCTGAAGATTAACCTCTCATGTGAACCTGACAGGAATTGCAATAGGGAAAAGAATCTGCGATGGTGACATCTGCAACGCTGACGATTAACCTCTCATATGAACCTAACAGGAATTGCAATAGGGAAAAGAATTTGCGATGGTAAAATCTGCAACGCTGACAATTGACCTTTCATATTGATCTAACATGAATAGCAATGGGTAAAAGAATCTGCGATAGTAAAATCTGCAACGCTGACGATGAACCTCTCATATGAATCTGAGCGGAATATTTCGATAGAAAAAAGAATCTGCGATAGTAATATCTGCGACGCTGAAGATTAACCTCTCATATGAATCTCACAGGGATCGCGATAGAAACAAAAATCTGCGATGGTGAAATCTGCGACGCTGACGGTTAACCTCTCGTATGAAACCAGCAGGAATCGCGATAGAAAATACAATCTGCGATGGTAAAATCTGCAACACTGACAATGAACCTCTCATATTGATCTAACAGGAATTGCAATAGGAAAAAGAATCTGCGATGGTAATATCTGCGACGCTGATGAGATAACATCGGCAACGCTAACGATGAACCTTTCATATGAATCTAAGAGGAATATTCCGATAGAAGAAGAAATCTGCGATGGTAATATCTGCGACGCTTGATATTAACCTCTCATATGAATCTAACAGGGATTGCAATAGGAAAAAGAATCTGCGATTGCAAAATTTGCGACGCTGACGATCAATATCTCATATGAATCTGAAAAAAATCGCGATGCTAGATAGAATCTGCGATGGTAAAATCTGCGACGCTGGAGATTAACCTCTCATATGAATCTAACCTGACCTAACTGATGGCGTGAAATACTGCCAGCTGTCAGGACTAAGTCTGAAGTGGGATGATAGTGAGAACTGTTAGAGCTTTTGTCAGGATGGTATTATTCGTCAGAGTTAGAACCGTCAGGGAGAAATATTTGAAAAATTGAATAAAATTATGAAAAAAATTACCTTCTCAGAAATCTAACATGACCTGACCCAACCTGAGCTGACCAATGGCGAAAATACTGCCAGCTGTCAGAACTGAGTCTGAAGTACAGTCTGAAGTCAATTGAGAACTGTCAGACTTCAAAGTTAGCTGAACACAGTAAATAAGAAAATGTGTAAAATAGGGCAATTAAGGTGAAATGAGGCGCGCGCGAAGCGCGCGCGTACAATGCTAATCCCACCGTAAAGAGTTGGTGGGTGACGAGATTTGTCGAAGTATCGAAATGTATCGAGCACATTGTTGTCGGTTTATTCGTCCCGTGATTGGTCGATGACGACAGACCAATCGTGAGAGCTGTCACATAATAAAAACTATAACAAAACTAACATGCATGACGGTGCGATGTCGTAAAAACAATAGCGCAACTCGTTGCTCGCAGCTACTTTTTTAATTTTTATTATTCTATATGTATACTATTTATTATCTCGAATGCCACGTTGCACTCAGTTGCAGTACAATGTTTTTCTTAATTTTAATCCTCGGGATGGCTAATCGAAAATCCGAACGCTAACTCGAACCCTGAGAGAAGAGAGGCGCGTTGTAAAGTTTGTGAAAGCAACTTAAGGGCTCATCACACAGATCTTCTGCGACATAGTAAGACTGCATTTCACAAACCCAAAATGTCAAGTATAAATAGATCAAAGCAGCCGGTTCTAGCTAACATGGGTAAATTCATATCGCAGCTCGCTATCATCATCATTATTATATATTATATTATCTAATAGCAGTGGATTTATTTTATACCGGTCAAACCTCGAACCAATAGGGTGAGTGCACCAATGATTGAACGAATAAGCGCACTGTTAGTTTCACGAAAGGATTTCTTTTCGCTGGATGCGTGTGGCCTGATGAAATAAATATTATTCGACAGATTATATCCTAAATATTCGAATTAGCTAATCGAAACGTGCGATTCGAACAAAATATAGGGTAGGTGTCCCAATTACGGAGGGTGTCCCAATTACGGTGCCCTCTCTGTGTTTTCTTTAATTTAAGAAATAGCACTACCAGATATCAGCATGTGTGAATTTTTGTCGTAAAGCTTGATTTATAAACTTGACGAAACAAGTAGTCTCGCATGTTGAAGCTTCAAGTAATCCATTGAACATTTAATTTCGATTTCGGACTCACACATCGATCGAAATTATCTTAGCTGCCTTAACCAAAGTGCTAAGAAATCACCTTTTTTCAAATGGCGATAAATACAATATTATCACTCATAACTCAATAAAACTTATCTCATATGACATCTTGACTATAATATTCAACACCTAAACGGAAAAATGTACAATTTAACCATTTTTTCTGATAATAATAGTGGGGCCCGCAATTGGTACACGAGTTTGAAGGCTTGTCCCTATTACGGAGTGCCGTAATTGGGACAGCATTTTGGCTTCTAGACCCAATTACGGACAGTCGGTATACAAAAATTTCGAACAGAACAGGAGGTTAGGTGTATTCGAATGTTTTAGAATTCCCAAGTACGTCACTCTTTTCGATACAAATCGTTCGTAAATACGGGAAACGTCTTCTATGATATTTCCGGGCAAGAATATAACACGTGAAGTGAAGTTAACCTGCTCATTTACCGCAGGACTTGCGCCCGTAATCGGGGCTCCGTATTTGGGACACTGTCCGTAATTGGGGCACCGTATTCGGTTCACAGATATTTTCGAAGGCACCGTAATTGGGACACGCGCATAGTTTTACATTAATGTTTAGTTTTTATTCATTTTCGTATTCATCGAGTGAAAAAAAATGTGTTATCATTTAAAATACATTCATTCGTCAATCTCAAACTCTGAAATGTCAAAATGAGAGTTGAGGGAGTAGTATTTATTAAGAAACGGCGATGGACGTCGCTAAGGGCTCCGTAATTGGGACACCTACCCTATACATAAAAAAGGTATTTAAAGTGAAAATAGCAATTTCAACAATGATTGAACGCTCTGATCCAATCATTGAACGCCCTACTCCAATAATTGAACGCTCTGCTCCGAACGATGTAAAAACGTGAATTAAACAGTGGGGTAGATGGCTATGAAATGAAGTACAGTTATTAGGACATTTATTTGACCAGATTCTACAAGTTACAATAGTACGGTAGGTATTTGCTAGATATCTCTAGCAGGAACCTCTAACCGAATAAACGAACGAATGACGCCGTTCAATCATTGGAGAAGTTACGATTCCCGGAACCATGAAATGAACACTGTCAGTGTAACAAATTTCGAGGTTATGTATCGTACGAATGGTGCAGTTTTAATGCCGTTCAGTTTTAGGATCTCCACATGCCAATGATTGAACGACGTCCGTTCAATCATTGGAGAAATTGCGATTCCGGGAACCATTACCTGAACGCTGTCTGTTTAAGCGTATTTCGAGGTTATGTATCGTAAGAATTATACAAAACGAAAGTTTACACATATTATGATCCACAGAAATCGAAATCATGCCTTATTTTACACACCCTGAACGTATAATATATCCTAACCGTGTAAGGGACAAGCGGCCATCCTTACTATACTCGACATTTCAGAGCGCTCAAGCACACACGCTTCCCGAAAACGATTTATCGCACTATTTCATCTCCGATATGAACGTATCTGACGTGTGGCATTGTCGCACGGTGAAACATAGATTCCGATACAACAAGTTTTGAAAACAAAAGATAACACGACACCTTATTTTTCCAAGAAAACAGTGACACCGTTCAATCATTGGTGACCGTTCAATCATTGGTGCACTCAACCTAGTATTATACATATATATACATCCGAGAAACATGACGTAATTTTGATTGTTATTTCTTAATTAATTAATTTATTTATATATTTTTTGAGAATGGTTGGTTACATCATTTTTGCTCGTTTCGCGTTAATATTTCAATTTCATTTCCTTTCTCCTCGGCCTCGTCTATCGTAGATGCAAGAGCCAACCGGCGCGTCCTCCTTCTTCTCTAATCCTCTGGGATCTTCGAATTATTGTGTCCAACCATTCTTTCATTTTCATCCACGGTTCGATCTCAGTAATGCTACTTTTTTTTAAATCAATTCAATGTGTCCTAGGATTCAAGGTGGTTTCAGTGGAGCAAAAGAAAATAGATCTTTGTATGGCCGTACACATTGCTGCACATTCTGCAATACGCAGTATTGACCACCTCTCTGAAATTTTGAGAGCACTGGGCACGGGGTCTTCATTGGAAAATCTAAGACTACATCGAACTAAATGTTCTAAGTTGATCAAAAACGTCATAGCCCCTGCTATGCTGACTGAACTTGTCCAAGATATCGGAAATCAGGGATTTTCCTTAATTGTAGATGAATCCACTGAAATTTCGAACAACAAGTATCTGGCATTTGTTGTCAGATACTGCAGTAAAAAGAAAGGCCAAAGGCCAAAAGTTGTGGAGCATCTTAATACAATCGGCTTGGATATAAGAAATGTTATTGGGATTGGAACAGATGGTGCCAGCAGCATGTGTGGAATTCGTAATTCCTATTACACATTGTTTAGAGAAAAGGTACACGAATCCCACTCATTAACAAATGTTGATCACTGAATTTTTTACAATTTTTTTTCCAGGTCCCGCAAGTTCAACTTGTCAAGTGTGTTTGCCACTCACTACACCTATGCACTTCGGAAGCTGCAGATGAACTGCCCAGTAATCTTGAATTTTTGATTCGAGAAACACGTAACTGGTTCCATGACAGTCCTCTCCGTCAGCTGTTATACAAAACTCTTTATGAAACCATCAGTGAAGGAGAACTTCCGAGACAGCTCGTGCAGCTCACCAAGACAAGGTGGCTCGCTTGGTATAAGGCTGTATCTGTTATCATCGATCAATGGCTTGAACTGAAAACGCACTTCAACGCAATGGCATTGAATAACGATGCTAAGTGCTGGAAAGCAAGGATCCTTAAGGACATGTATAACGATGACAGCAACCTTCTGTATCTTACGTTCTTAAAGCCAATCACTGGGGAAATGCATCACGCGAATTTAAATTTCCAGAAAGAGTCAGTGGAGGTCTGTTTGATGGTAATGATTGGTAAAACAATGGCGTCTCGCTTGAAAAAAATTTGATGTAATTCTACTTTTCACAGGTTAGGCGTCATTCAAGTATTACGTAACGCTCAAGGGGGGGAGGGGGGGATATCGTCAGACGTAACGTTACGGTTTTTATTTTCAATAAATACTTGAAAAGAAAAGTATATATCCACATCGCCAAACAGTTTCATTGTAACCATGAAAAATGATCCTATTTTTTGAAAATTTCCAGCGCATTGTCATAATCTTAACAATTGGTAGCGTAACGTAACACTTGGGGGCAGGGGGGGCGCGACTGTCACTATGTGTTACTATGGGGAAGGGGGGGGGGTCAAAAATGGTCAAAAATAGCGTTACGTAATACTTGAATGACGCCTTACGAAGCTTTTCCATGACCTTAAGGTGCTTTTGCTGACGTTGGCTAGCAGGATTCTGAAACCTTTCTTCGTTAGAGTTGGTCAGGCGGGAAAGTTTATTTCAGCCAGTGAATTTGCGGCTTTAGCTGAGGCCCTCAAAAGCGATGGTTCGTACTTATCGGTTGACAGCGTCGATTATGAGAACAGCTTTAACATTCAGCTCGGTCGAAGTCGCCTGGCACCCGAAACTCTTCTTGGTGTGAAGCACAGATGTCTACGATTTTTGTCGGTTCTGTGCGAACAGTTGGTGAAACGGTTGCCTACAAATATAGAATTGTATGAAAACTTGGCGTTATTCAGCCCAGACGAGTGCTTAAAAGCCACTCAGCCAGCTTTTTCCAAGCTACCAGTTTCCCTTGCACGTGAGTATACGTCCTTGTGTCTATTGCATGTTTCTAAGCTCATAGTATAAGTAGTCCCTATGTTTCGATTTATTTTTCCGCAGCCCTCAACGTAGACAGAGAAAAATTGCAAATGGAATGGGAAAAAATGGTCTGGGTTGATTGGAAGCAATATTTTGATCAAGAGACTCGGTAGAGTCTCGCGCCAAGTACATTAAAAAAAAGTTTTTAGGCACGATCGTTAAAAACGGAGTGCCTTATACATTCGCCATCGCTAAAAACGTCGGATCGAGAAAAAATTCTGAAATCATGTAGGGAGCACGTTTTGGCAACTGGGTAGTCGTTTTCGAGCATTTTCAAGAGTGGTGTATGTGACCCCCCCATTTCTTGTAAACACGGTTTCAGCCAAACCGCTGAACCGATTCTGATGAAATTTGCACTGGATACTGTTTTCAGCCTGCAGATGTGCAATTTTGTCTGTGTACTCGATCCGACTTCCGGTTCAGAAATGGCGATTGCTAACTTTGTCAATTTTGAAGATACAACAATGAGCTTTGGAATACTGTTTTTTAATCAGGAATCAAAATTTTGGAAATTTTTTAGGATTTTTCCGGCACCTGCGTCTCGGTGTCAAATCGTTGAAGTTGCTTGTAAACACGAGCTTAGCCAAACCGCTGAACCGATTTTGATGAAATTCGCACTGGATACTGTTTTCAGTCTGTAGATGTGCAATTTTGTTTGTGTACTCGATCCGACTTCCGGTTCAGAAATGGCGATTGCTAACTTTGTCAATTTTGAAGATACAACAACGAGCTTTGGAATACTGTTTTTTAATTAGGAATCAAAATTTTGGAAATTTTTTAGGATTTTTCCGGCACCTGCGTCTCAGTGTCAAATCGTTGAAGTTGCTTGTAAACACGAGCTTAGCCAAACCGCTGAACCGATTTTGATGAAATTCGCACTGGATACTGTTTTCAGTCTGCAGATGTGCAATTTTGTTTGTGTACTCGATCCGAATTCCGGTTCAGAAATGGCGATTGCTAACTTTGTCAATTTTGAAGATACAACAACGAGCTTTGGAATAATGTCTTTTAATCAGGAATCAAAATTTTGGAAATTTTTTAGGATTTTTCCGGCACCTGCGTCTCGGTGTCAAATCGTTGAAGTTGCTTGTAAACCCGAGCTTAGCCAAACCGCTGAACCGATTTTGATGAAATTCGCACTGGATACTGTTTTCAGTCTGCAGATGTGCAATTTTGTTTGTGTACTCGATCCGACTTCCGGTTCAGAAATGGCGATTGCTATCTTTGTCAATTTTGAAAATAATAGCGAGCTTTGGAATTCAGCCTTCTAATCACGAATCAAAATTTTGAAATTTTTGGGGGATTTGAACACTATTTCAAAACAAACCAGCACTCTGCGATCGTGCCTTACGCAAAAAAGCGATGAGCTTTTTGGCTAAAACCGGCTAGTTTAATACGCTGCGTGAGACTCGAACCGAGTCTCTTTACCCAAACGGGAGCTGTTCGCGGTAGTGGGGGAAATCACAATCTCTTATTTCTTTCATCTCGCGATATCCATGGGCTCTGAAATATAATTGTTATAATGTCGACACGAAAAGCTTTCATTTGAGACGTATTTCGATTGAATCGGTGCACGTGAAGAAGAGTTATGATTATTTCAAAGATCTGACAGGTCCGTTTCACTCGAAGAATTTCGTCTTCATCGTTTTCATCTCCTCCTCGGGACAAAATTCACCAACTATGAATATAAAAATGAGAGAAGAGCGGCCTCTCTGGTCTAGAATTGAGGATTTTCTCAAAGAACGATAGTGACCACTAGGTAAGCGCTAGTGTCGAATCTAGGGAATATTCGAATTTCGAGTTTCAATAGCACAAAATCTAATGTATATCTGAGTTTTTAACGAGTACCATCGAAATAATTGCATCGAACTCTACGATTCCCGACAACATCAACAATAAACACGACAATAAGTGTTTTGTTTGTCCCTACCGGTGACACTAGCGCTTACCTAGCGGCAAGCCTGGAATTGCGATTGAGAAAATGGTCAATCACGCGGAGAGCAGACAACTATCCAGAGTTCCACGTAGTTGGTTCACAGGTGGCGCTGCCGTCGAGAGTACATTCGCACACATACGTATAGCATGAAGTATAGGCTGTTGTTTCGGCTGCTAAATTCAGAGAAGAGTAGCGAACGCTAGACAGCCGGGACAAAAGCCACCCGAGTACCTGGCTTTAGCCGCCAGACAGCGCTTGTGACGGCACTGTTAGAATCACGGGTTGGATCAAATCGAGAATGTAAACAAGCCGCCATCTTTAAACGTAACAGATCGAGAATCAATTGCCCGAAACTGCTAGCTATAGCGTGTTGGCTTCGGCTGCTTGGGTTTGACAGTTTTTTTGCTAAACGGAGACATTTCATTCCGCTCGTTATCGCTACGTGATATTGAGATACATGACGTGATATGAGAATCATTACCGAAAAAATGAAACAAGTCGGGCTTTGAAGTTTATACATACATTCGGCTCTACCACACATGGAAATTGCAAGCCAGTTTCACGGAAGAATCGAATTATGGGGTTATCAGAGTCAATCAGTTCGATTAATCACAAAGCCTTGGGTATATTAGTTGTTCATATAATTATTAACATTTCAGGATGAAACTTGTAACGTGTGAGAAAAAATTGGTCTAGACCAGCTTATAATACTTTGTTTTCCATTCGTAGCTAACCATCTGATAGTATTTCTGGCTCGGTTAGAAAATTCTTACAGTGTAGACTGTAGAATAACACGTTTTATTGGTTATATGTTCATGATTCAGGTGCTAAATATCAAGGGAGTCGGTAGAGTCTCGAGTCAAGTACATTACAAAGAAAAAAATTGCGCATGCCTCAAAGAGTGTATATGGGCAATTCCACCAATTATCAACCAATGTTTGGGCCCGAAAAAATCGATTTGCCTCAATTTTTTTCCTCGCATTCTGTGAACCAAGATTGGCAGATTCACCAAGTTTCAGTCAAATAGGACTTACCATTCACGAGGAATACGATATTCAATTTTTAGGATAAATTTTTTTTACGCATTTTTGACGTACTTCCAACGTCACAATAAAAATTCGAAAAAATACGTTTTTCATGTGAAAAACTCTCAGCTTTTCGAATCCATTTTTCATTTTTCACTATCTCTGCTGAAACCAGCTCAAAAACACGTTTTTTGACAAAAAATAGCGATTTCTCGATGTGCTCAATGTTTTATCATTCTTTTGAATTTTTATTCCGAAAGCTGAGATTTTTTCAGTAAGAAACCCAAATTTTCAGAGTGGGACGGCTACGTGGTCGCGTGTGAGCTACGATTAACCCCTTGGCAATGATGCAAAAATGGGATTTTCGTGCCACGTTTGTATTTGAAAAAAAGTCAATACATTCATCCTACAATCTCAGTACTACGGTTTTTGAGGTCACTGAATCCGAATCTGAAATCGGATTTTTCAAATTCAAAATGGCGGATCCAATATGGCGGACGCGAATTCGGAAAACAGTTTGATTCCGATGAAAGTGAGTAACTTCAGGTTTTCGAGGTCGCTGGATCCGAATATGACGTCAGATTTCCAAAATTCAAAATGGCGGATCCAATATGGCGGAAGAAAATTTCAATAAGCCTTTTTTTTCAAACACAAAAGTGGCACGAAAATCCCATTTTTGCCTCACTGCCAAGGGGTTAATCGTAGCTCACACGTGACCACTAGCCGTCCCACTCTGAAAATTTGGGTTTCTTACTGAAAAAATCTCAGCTTTCAGAATAAAAATTCAAAAGAATGATAAAACATTGAGCACATCGAGAAATCGCTGTTTTTTGTCAAAAAACGTGTTTTTGAGCTGGTTTCAGCAGAGATAGTGAAGAATGAAAAATGGATTCGAAAAGCTGAGAGTTTTTCACATGAAAAACGTATTTTTTCGAATTTTTATTGTGACGTTGGAAGTACGTTCAAAATGCGTAAAAAAAATTTATCCTAAAAATTGAATATCGTATTCCTCGTGAACGGTGAGTCCTATTTGGCTGAAACTTGGTGAATGTGCCAATCTCGGTTCACAGAATGCGAGGAAAAAAATTGAGGCAAATCAATTTTTTCAGGCCCAAACATTGGTTGATAATTGGTGGAATTGCCCATATGTATACCCGAGTGGTCTAGTTTCGGAGAGACTATTTCGAAGACGAGTTATTGATATATTGATTGCTATATCGACGGGTCCTGAGGAAGCAGAGGTATCTCGGCGGGCAGTCTAGAGCAGACGTAACTCGGAATACGCTTTGAGACAAGTATAGAGGTCCGTAATCCTTCATACACAGTTTTATGTGTTACGTTTCAGTTCTGGGCTGTCCGCCGAATACGTACGTTACCTCAGGACTCGAAGATATGATCAATTGTTTAATTGCTTTGGTTATAGTTATCGCACACCTACTTCTAGCTCTTTGGAGAAAATGTGTACGTTGCGGTATGCTCCGGGGGTTTGCTTCGATGACTTAGCTTTCAATTTTCAGATCGCGGCAGTTATTAGACTACTGGAGTTACGCGACTTGAAATCATCGGGTTTCTCAAAATAGCTTGGTAGACCGGATCAAACGGCCGAATCTTGCCATGCAATTTATAACAGAAGTATTATCTCGGAATACTTTATTGAGTGAATATTCGCTAATTTTTAATACACTGATTTTCAGATTTCCTTACTATGAACATTCTTTAAGATATCATTTGTAATGAGCAGTACTATAACCCTGCCTCTAAGTTAAAATCCGTTGTTGCCGTCCCCACACTGTTAGAAAACCGGTGTTAAAACTGACACCGATCTAACACCGCACCGACGTCTATAGAAGTTCACACCGATTTTGGTGTAGTGGCACATTGTAAAATTCCTGGTGTTACCAGGCTACACCGTGGTATCAACACCGAGATGGTTCATATGCAACAACACCGTAAGGTGTTAATTACGGTTGACACCAATTACATTCAATAGTAACAAAATTGCGGTGTTGAATTCGCGAGGTTAATGCACACCAAACGGTGTTAGAAGAAAATACACCGTGCAGCTTTGCACTGAACGGTGTGATCTTTTCGGCCTCCGAAACAGTGTTTTCCCATGCAATGAAAAAAAAATCAATAAATTAGGTAGAGTTTTTGCTTTTTATTGGTATTTTAGGTGTTGTAGGCTATCCCTAACTTGTTTTTCAGTACGGATGTCAATTAAAACGCATATTGAGTTCGCTGTAAGTTTTTTCGCATTTCTAAGACCTAGACGGGGTTTGAACCCGGAACGCTCGCCGCTGTTTGTATTACTAGTCGCACGCCCTAACCACTACGCTATACGGCCGGATAGCTTAGCTTGCAACTTTTCGGTACATGATTTCTGCACCATGGACAATGACTTGTTCAAAAACATACATTAACCACCATCTCAGATGTTTGTTTGACCACGTCGCGTACGTTCTTAAAAGTATAGAAGAATGAAATAAACAAATTGATTATTGCCGATTTGAGGGGATCGGATAAAATAACACCGATCGGTGCCATTCACGCACCAAAAAGTGTCAAATTGAAACCTAATGGTGTGGACTTCTATAGACTATTTTCGGTGTCAATTCGGACACCGATTTTGGAACGCAAGTGAATTTACTCCGTTATCGGTGTAGCTACACGGAGAAAAAGGAGTGGTTGTGACAGCCAGATTTCTGGCTTCTGTAGCTTACAATCAGGTCATAACAGTGTGTTGTCCAGCTACAGGAGTGCAGAGTATAGCTGTGGGAGCCGGAGTATAGTTGTGGGAGCTATACGGTAGGTTGCAGCAACTGACAGCATGGCTCCCATAGCTGTTATAGGTTATGTTCATGCAAATATGTATTCAATCAGCTACAGGAACCGCTCCTTTTTCTCCGTGTAGTACTCCAAGAGGTGTTAATCTCGGTGAATCGCGTCACAAGGGCCAAAGTGACACCAGTTTTCCCATTTACAACATGGCCGGGGTCGTTTCTACCACTAAAATAGTGTCATAATCAACACCAAATCTTTTAACCTCTACTCCGGGCCGTCTTACACCGCAACTTTTTCTAACAGTGAGAGGATTCTGTTTTCACGTTGGCGTGCCTGGCGAGCCAAAGGCGAAAACAATTACTTTACGGGTACCCGTCCGGAAGTATATATATTTTGTGAAGTATATGAAAAATATATTTCAACCTAAATATATGTCCTTTATAAGTAATTTATAATATATTAACATTTTTCATATATGTAAAATATATTTGATATTTCTCGCGATTCCGACACCAACTCTAATGCTTCATATATATATAATGATTATATTTTCAATATATTTATTATCTATTCGCGTTTTATATGTGACACATATATATGGTCGATATGCGTTGGGAAATGCATGCAAAATATATACATTATATATTTGAATGCTTATATCTCCTGCTTATATTTTTGCAGCATATAGCACATATATTTCATATATATAATACGAGGTACATTACAATATATGTTACTATCATACGGAAGTATATATATTTTGTGAAATATATAAAACATATATTTTAACCTAATTAAATGTCGTTTAAAAGTCATGTATAATTTATTTACACTTTGTATATATGTAAAATATGTTCGAAATTTCTTGCGATTATATATTTATTATCTATTCGATTTTTTTATGTGACACATATATCGTCGATAAGATCCTCACTCTGCATTTCTACAACCAAATAGATTATCACTATATATCCATCAGAAAATATGAAGCTCTAACTATAAATCACTAAAAGATGGACCGACATTCAATAGCTGGTTTGATGCAGTGGGTAGAACGGGCGATTCGTAAGATAAAGTGACTGAGAAGATCGTGGTTCGAATCCCGGTCCAGTCTGGCGTTTTTTGTTGTTTTTTTTTTCAAGAAAAATACGTGACAGCGGCGGTATACAATCAATTATGAGTACTCCGTCTCTGTCGAACCACGTAAATTTTCTTTCTATTATTAATATTCAATTTCCGTACGGGCATACCTCTTCCATATATTTGTCGCATGTATGTCGATTACAAAAAAAAATATATCGAAGACATATATGTTAAATATAAAAAAAGCGGCATAAAGTTGTCTATTTAAAATATATTTCCAGATAATGAGAATATATATGTTATTTATATTTTTAGACATATCAATGCTTCCGTACGGGATATGCCGGATAAATATCCGTTTCACTTCCAACATTTGCTCGAAAACGTGGCCACATGATCTGTTCTAACAATTTGAGAAACTTTTGTAATTAGTTGTTTTTCAAACCAAATCAGCCATATCTCAGTATTTTTAAACTAAAATTAAACCTGAATGCCAATCGTTTATTGAATTAGGACTTTGTTTTACATCAGTAAGATACACAAGAAATTACGAGATGAGCTGTACACAACACATGGGACGGGTGTCTATGTTGCGTGAGGCGAAATTATCCCCGGTCGGTTCTGCAGCCTACTTTAATCTCCATTTATGGATATGGGGTATTTCCCTTTAAATCGACCAAGAAAACACGATTTTTTCCATGACCATTTTTTATATTTTTGCCCTTTCCATTAAAAGACGTAAAACTTTTGTATGAAAACTTTTTTATACGTGATATGGTTGTCACGCTATGTTAACTTGAAAAATAAAAAAAAAACGATGAAAGCTGATTATTTCACCAGCTGTAGTGAGAAAATTCTTTGTAAAAAAAATGAGAAAAAAAATCACAGCTTATCCTTCTTACGTGTACTTTGACTGTGTAAAAGGGCAAACAGATCAAAAGATGTCGGGGAAATCGACCATTCGATTTGACGTGGAATATCCTATTTATTCACAATTCACTTATGTATGTGTGTTTATGTACAAATTGCTCGGCGTATAGTGTATAGTTATTCGAGAAACACGGTGCTGTGGCCGAGTAGAAACTCATTCTTCTACAAACTCTGAAGACCAAGTTAGACCTCGACGGCCCACAGCTCAGCGCTTGAACGTCCGTCCACCAGACTCCACCAGCTGCTGTCAACTCCGCGTTTGAAGTCTAGATTCCAAGCTCTAAGGTGGTCTGGCGTGTCTGAGTTCGAGTCACGCATCCTGCTGCAGGAGTGTCTGGTCAGCGCACATGCGCGTAGAAGCCAGTCTCATAATAAATGGAAAACACACCATGCCCCGACTATCGCCAACTTCAAGGCTAACCGTTCTCCACGTACAGTCACCTCGAAAATTTCAACCTCAATCCGACTCACCGATGCTAGACTAACCTTCCTTCCTGTCTCGTGTTTATTCGGTATCGCGTCTCTGTTCCAATCTCTGATTGTCGTCAGTTTTCTGTCATTCCATAATTCGGAATCCATGACCATAATCACACGTTCTAAACGCAGAAATCGGCCGATTAGGTAACTGAATCCGTGGAATAGACGTGGGGATCTCTTCAGAACGACCAAGTTCCTTTTGGGATAATGATCCGCAATTGGCTTAAGATTGACGATTATTTATTCCCTTTCAGTGAAATCAGATGATTTTTGCGAATCCTAGTGTAATCCTAATTTTTGTGGTAATCTGAATCTGGCGATTTCGTGCAGTGACATACACCATGACAGGGCGAAATTTGAGCGAATCAATCACCATTTCGAACCAGCGTAATGAACTAGGTTTAGTCGAAATTACCATGCAATTTCGAAGATGTGGTTCAATAAATAACTGTTTCACACTGCTATACGATCCTTTTCAATTGGGCGAAAGCAGCTGCCTTCTATATTCACTGTTGGTAAAAGTAATTCTCGGTCAGATCAGTGATTCCTGACACGATACGGTTATATTCCTACTTCCAATCTGCCGAAAGGTATTGTACTAGTAACTAGAACCCAGCCGAGTATCAAACGTTTCGATAATTGCGAAATAGTGAAGCTGGAAATATGATTAATGATTACCGCTATTTCCAACCGATAGTCACCTAGAATTCAACGAACGGTACAGTAATATTCTGATATGCCTGCCTACATCCGGCTAACTTTTTGCTGCGCAAGGACAAAAAAAAATGTGGATCGGCATATCTAAATATTACTGTAGGACGGAAAAAAACACGGAAGCTCAAGTCTTGACGTATGCTGTGTCTTATAGCTACTCGTATAGCTATTACAAATATCAAGGCCAAATGGTCAGTTTTAAAATAGTCGCTTCCTTGGGGAGGATCAAATTTGTATAGCTAACACGGAATGAGTAAAGATTCCTGATGCAAAACGGGAAAAGCCATACAGAATGTACCCTCAAATTGCAGAGCACAGCCTGGAACGGCAATGTTCTCGAGCAATGAAAGGTTACGCACTTTTGCAGTCTATATCTATAGCAGAGTTTCTGCATCACGAAGCTTCAAATCTTTCTCTTATATGCTCATAGCTCATGTGACCATTGGCCTGGGGCCTGTGATTTTGGTGTTGGTGTTCGTGTTCAATTCTCAAACCTCACATACGTAGAGAAAGCTCTGGTGGCTCGGGACACTTTCTTTCGGAAGACCGTAACTTTTTTATTTATTAGGAATCTTCGGTGAAGTTTCATTTACCTACGAAACAAATTCAGATCGAATATATATTGAAGTAAAGTCCTCGAAAATAACGATTTTTCTTAAATATTGCATTTGTCCCAAGGTACAAACGCCGAATGTACCTTGGGACAAGAGGACAGAAACTATATGAAATTGAGGGAAACGCGATACAAATATTCCATTAAATAATGACTGAATATATTTGATGACAAGAAACTATTTTCAGACCAGCAACCTCAATAATGTAGGCTTTGGAATGCTGTTAACTTTGGCAACCTGTCTGATGCTATAACTTCGGTTTAAGAGTGAATCCATAGCAGATATATAAGTGTATCTTTTTGAGATTCAGCGCTATTTTCATTTTTTCTGCTGCTTAGCATCTTCACAGTCGAAAGGACTGCAAGAAATATTGACACTACACAAAACACAACTCATGTTGTCGGAATTATCTTCGAGTCTACTCGATTCACTTGAAAATTTAAATACTTAACATAGTTAAAGGTGCCACAAAAGTATGGTGAAATTTCCAAACACCCTCTTTTTTTTGTTCGACGGCAATAAATTATCGATTTTTTTTTCACACAATTCCCGGAAACAATACACAAATTATAGGCCGGTTCCATCTCAAATCACCGAACAGTAAACCATAATTTGACTTTTTCAATTCCTCTTTACCCATATTTATACATTCTTCCGGTTCTCCGCTTATCGAAAATCGAAAATCTTCAACACTTTCACGTGTGTTACACGTGTGCCGTGCGCCTAACGGTCCGTAGAATACTCTGCGGTGCATATGGAAGGGCACCAGGAGCAGGGCTATGAACTTTCATATGAAATGTGGCAGCCATTGTATAGCCCATTGTATAAGCCCCGCTTTTTATCGCTGTATTCCCGTAGGCAGCCATGCTGGATCGACGTGCAAGCGAGCGATGGCCAGCTAGAGTGGCAGCAAAGCAGGACAAGGCACAAGTAGTTCGAGTGAGAGAGCGAACGAATAGTTGCACGGTAGGTTCTGTGCGTGCATTCAACTGTTCAGTGCTGGTTGGAGGTTCGCTCTTGTTCACTCGAGCGAAGGTGCCCACGGGCACCTCTGCCCCCCTCCCCCCCCCCCAATGATCTGCCGCAGCGTAAAACCCGTGACACAAGAAAAGCCGTGTGCCGTGTGCGGCATCACCTACAGGTCGTCCGTACACTCATACGCGTACGTGATTGGTCCGCGCTCTGTGTGAGTGACCGGTCCGCTGCCGTAACGCCTGTAGGTGATGCCGCACACGGCACACGGCTTTTCTTGTATCACGGGCTGAATAGCGATTCAGAGAACGGAGAACGGAAAAGGTGGACCGCGAGGTTTACCTCTTAGTTAGGTCGGAGCACACATCACGTTCGCTCCGGTCCTACTGTACACACATACATGTTGAACTAGGAGACCTCTATAATACCTACGACATATGAATCTACTCTCTAAATTTCTTGGAGTGAAATTTTCACTCTTAACGTGGAGTGAAAAGCGGGGCACTCTTTTTGGAGTGAATATCCACTCTGATGGAGTGACATCCTTCACTCTAGTTCAAAGAGTGAACATTTGCACTCTAATTTTGCGAGTGGCATCTCTCACTCTAGTACCTGAAGTGAATCTTTTCACTCTAATTTCTCGAGTGACTGTTATCTGACTCAAAGTTTCACTCCGAGAGAGAGTGAATGAATCTTCGCGGGTCTGCACGTAGTATTGGAGACCGGGGCTATGTGTAACACGGGGTAGGTTGAAACAACGGTGATTATTAATAAACTATGAAAGATATAAAAACGGATTCAACGCGAAAAGATAGATTTTAATTAAAAGATGGTTTTTCGCGTTTAATTCGATTTTTTGTATTTCATAGTTTAATAATAATAACCGTTGTTTCAACCTACCCATGTTACTTCTAGCCCCGGTCTCCCCTACCCCGCATGAAAATATATATATCAGAAATATGTATGACTTATATATGAGGAAATGTACAAATTATATACCGAGCCTTTCTGAGGAAGCGAAACAAGCCCTTCCCCCTCCACAGGCCTGCGTTGGGCACACCTGGGCGAGGGAGAGAGAGGGTCTGTTTCGCTTCCTCAGAAAGGCTCGGTATAAGATATATTAATTATACATGAAAAATATCTTATTATGGCCGCTTTTAGTATATCAAATATTCATATAAATTCAATATATTATTCAAATATTAATTATATATGTCCGATGTATTAATTGTATATCTCCCAATATATCCATTCATAAATATATAATTCGCACATAATTTGATATATATTGGGTGGTATAACAACCCGGACGGAAAAATATGTATCAAAATATGTGCGAGTTATATATTTATCTATGAATGGATATATTGTGAGATATACAATTATTACATCGTATATATATAATAAATATGTAAATAATACATTGAATGTATATGAATATTTGATATACTAAAAGCGGCCATAATAAGATATTTTTTATGTATAATTTATATATCTTATATATAATTTGTACATTTCCTGATATACTATCTCTGATATATATATTTCCGTGTGGGACTGCACGCTTGCCGCTAGAAGTAAGAGCGGCGCTGAATACTCTGGCTGGATTCCCGCGAGGGGAACCCGTTTCTGGGCATATTTGTGCAGCATATTTTCAGCATGTATTAATATGAAGAAATACAAAAAAAAAAAACACTCAAAAAATGATTTCTTAGCTATGACTAGATGTATATTTGCTTATATGTATAGAAATATACGATTCGTTAACTGGTAATAAACTGTATTTACAACAAAGAAGTTCTTTTCTCAGTGTATATTCTACATGATATAAAAAGGCTACAGCATATTGACCGAATTAAGAGATCAACAAAATCTAACTTGATCTCCGGCATTATAAAAATTTCATACCAAATTAGAGTGAACCTTTCACTCCAATATTCGGAGTGAATAGTCAACTAAAAATTTGACTCGATAGGAGTGAAAAGTCTCCACTGCCTAAAGTGAACCGTCTCGCTCCTAAAAAGAGTGAACTTTTCACTCTTAAAGAGTGAATCCTTTGGAGTGAATATTCACTTTTTCGAAGAGTGAAAAGTCACTCTGGTCTTACTGCCACGATTTTCACTCTCTTTAAGAGTGAATATTCACTCCTAAAGAGTGAAATTTCACTCCAAGAAATATAGAGAGCTTACAAGTAGAAGTCATACAAGAATCATCAGAGTGGACGCAATTGGAATATTAGATCCAACGTATCATATCCTTCATTTTTGTTAAAAAGCCGGCAAGAATTATAGCCTAGCGATCTCGAATCGTAATTTGATATATCCGCTTGAAGAAGAACAAATCTGGACAGCCGTCACTCTAATTCACGATCACGCCGTTCATAAATGTTGAGCTTACGCGCTGCAGCTACTTTTGGGATGTAAAATCGAGACATTTGGCCTCGACTCATTTTATTCCCGTGTAAAAATATGGTAAAGCAGGCGGACCTCGACTCGGATCCAAAGCATTGTCAAGCTTGTTGGAAATGAGAAACAGAACAAGCTTGACAATTTTTCCCGTCTAAATGCCTTACCATTTTTATTCACTGAGATACAGAACATAAAAGGGATCTCGATTGTCTCGATTTTACATAGATGCGGACACCGACATTCCAACCAGTTTTTCAAACGCTCTGAACGATAGTCCGCAGGGTGCTCGTGAGTTGGTATATGTATAGTTGGTGCGTGAATGTGTAAGTGCATAGACTCCACGAAGCCCACCTAACTTCGACAATTTGACTCATTCGAAGAGAAAAAATGAAGAAAGTGAGAATAGTATAACGCGAAGGAGGCAGTGTCAGCATAACACGTATGACGGCGCAGCACGAGCCCGATCACGAGTCGGATGTGGTCAGTAGACGAGTCGAAAAAATCTGAAGGAAGCACAGTTCACCCTTTCAACATGTACTTTGAATGTGCAAAAGGACAAGCAGATGAACGAGGTCAGGGAAATCGGCCGTTCGGTTAGACTTGGAATCATAGAATATGTATTAGCATTGAAAATGCTTCCGTTTTCGGGTCAGTAGTGAGGTCTGTGGGATCAAACCTTGAAATAATTCAACGGAATCGATGCAACAGAAGTGCGTAATGAAAAGTTGAATAAATAAATAAAAGACCAAAAAAAAAAAAATAGAACGAGGGACATTTAAGTAATGTAGATTTCACTGTGCACATAATGATTCTTAGTGTAATCATAGATGGCAATAGTAATAGCGCAGCATGTTTAATCGCTGCGTGAAAAAAAGTGTAGAAATAAGTAAAAGAACAAAAACAATAGAACGTGGGACATTTCGGTAATGTAGATTTCACGCGGACAGTGAGGAAGAATGTGCACCAAAACCCGTAAAGAATCCAAGATTTTCAGCAAGTGATTTTTGAAAATTAAAAAAAATATATATATATTCACATTAAATATGTATCAATAGTGTTAAATAAATATTCAAATGTTTCAATGGAAACAATGTTTTTAGAAATTTTATTTATAAAAAAATATCGTTATATCGTACTATACTATAAAGATATATCGTCGCTGCCGCCGCCGCCGCCGCTGTTTCAGGAATCGAGGACCCCCCTCCCCCTTCCCTCCCCCTCTTCGCCCCCTCCCCGCTCCTCTCCTCTCCTCTCAACAATCCCTCAGAACCCCCAGGTGGACCCCGTACACGTCAAAAATGCCCTAGAACCCCCATGTGAGCCACGTAGACGTCTGAGAAGAATTCCTCAGAACCCCCATGTCAACCCCGTACATGTCAAAAATGCCTCAGAACCCCCATGTGAAGGAAACGATATATCGAACCTATCCTATTTGGCGTGCGAAGGGCACAATGTGGCGAATTAAAGAAAAATAATAATAACTCGGGGGGTGAAGCAGAACATCATATTTGACATCACATTACCGGAAGAAATCAAAGGACTGTAAGGTAATAATTTGGGACGAAGCATCAATGATTTCGATAGGATTTGGCGTGCGAAGGGCACAATGTGGCGAATTAAAGAAAAATAATAATAACTCGGGGGTGAAGCAGAAAATCATATTTGACATCACATTACCGGAAGAAATCAAAGGATTGTAAGGTAATAATTTGGGACGAAGCATCAATGGTTTCGATAGGATTTTAAGTAATTAAATGATTAGTTTTGTTTCTTTCTCAACCCAAATGTGGCGGCGGTGACGCATTACAATGGAGAATCACTAAACTCAAAATCTTGACATCAGGCTTCTAATTTTTTTCTCTTATTAATTTCGTGGGTGAATAGTAGATCGGACGGCGGCATCATTTCGTCATCCACAATTTTAATGTGCTTCAGATCGTGTACGTGAACATACAATTTCGAACCCTCTGAAAGCATAACCATAATCATGACCTAGGAATTACCTCTCCCTGATCAACTGAGGTTTAGTGAAGTTTTTTACCGTGTTCCTGAATTTCGCCAATGATTTGGAGCTTTTCTCCCTGTCGGTACGTAATTTTTTCAGTCACATTTGAAATCAAAATTTCGATTCTGAACTTTCCGTCTGTTACAGAACGTGTTGACTCTGTGTCTTTGTACTTATTTAGTATACGAAATTCATCCCTCACATATCCATCGATTTCTGGAAATTATGTCAAACGTTTACTATGATTATTCAAGGTGCGGGTCAACTTTTGTTGCTACTCAGAGTCAGTATCTTACTTATCCAGCCATGATGTTCTGGTATCCTCTCGAAATCCTGAATTTGTACAATTTTTGTCGCCCTTTCTAAATGGTCGAATATTCCCATATTGGTCAATTTTGTGTCGTGTTTCATTAGTATTCCAAATGGTAAATTTCCCTGATTGAAATTAGATTTTTCTTTTGACATCCCATTTTGAATTAATAGGATCTGGTAAAAAGATATACGTTAAACAAATTTGTTAGGTGCTTACAAAAATGGATAGAATTGTTCTGATTTTTGGCATCAGAGTAATTTATTGATGGTTTAGAGAGAACTCACATCATTCAGTTTTATTTCCTTTGCCAATTTAGTGGCTTCCTCTTGCCATGCGAAGCATGAAACTCTCATCCCATCGTTGTTGTTTACAATAAATTTGAACATTTCCCATTTTTTCTCATCTTTTTTTTTGACATTTCTAATTTAGTTGACGCTCTCAACGTAACCAACGAGCGATCTGGACAATAAATAGATTAGAATTTCAAAATCAAAAATGTATCCATTAAAAATACTTACACAAATTTGACGTTAATTGATATATTTCTTAAATAATTTGTCGGCGTAAATGGGAGGGTCGTTTGGTCGGTTTTGGATTTTTTATTTGGCACTTGATCAACAGATTCTGTGGTAGACGGATTTTTCCTCCGGGACATGGTGATGAGAGTGATTTGAGATTTGAGTTCACCGAATAATCTGAGTTTATAAAATGTACCGAATAAGTTTATAAAATATACGAATATACGTGGCTACATCAAATTTTAAACCTGTCAAATTAACATTAATTTCAACCGACAGTTTGATTGATTGAATCCAGACTGGTCATTTTTCTATTTGAAATTTTGTTATTTACTCGGAGTTTGATGCGAGGATGTTTAATAGGTTTCGTCTGCATCTGTCACAATGAGTTTCTTTTGGTCGATAGCTGTCATTCAGTTTCTGCATTTCTCCCGTGACACAAGTCTATCGAATTTCGTGGTCACAGTGAATTTCTGAACTGAATTCGCAGTGAGAACAACATATCAGAATTATACAAAGGAGATATTGAAATTTGAAACAGCCACCTCACCCAGCTAAGTATTCATACTGTAGGATTTTGTATAAAATAGTTATGCACAATATCAAAAGCAATCGTCGCATCGAGAAACACATAATAGGGACCGTGCACACTAATACACGCTCACCAAAGTGAGAATGTATAATCGCGTATATGCATACTAGTTGCGACATCTAAAGTCCAGAACGAGCACTTTGGTGGTGAAAAATGTATGCATGTACATGACAACACATTCTGACTTTGGTGAGCGTGTATTAGTGTGCACGGTCCCTATCGGGGATGGCAATTGCCTGTTTCGATCATTTGCATATTTTCTGTACAATGACCAGGAGAAACGTAGGCCCGTTAGGTTGAGAATTGTTTCCAATGTTATGGAAAATTGGTCTCTCTATGAATCATTCATCATCGGCGACGAGTCATATGGGGAAAGACTTATGAATAAAAGTTCGTACAAATTACACATGTCTAAAAATGGTGTTTACGGCGGAGAGGTAGAACTGCAGGCATTTGTTAATCTATATCATGTTCACGTTTCGGTTTACGTAGAAAATTTTGAGATTCCACGAGAATTTGGGCCGGATTGTCATAATAAATTAACACTTTCATTATCAGGGGTTATTGACAAGGGTCATTATGATGTGATAGAATGCTCAAACTCAACCTTCTGGAGCGATTATAAGAGCCGTAGCAATCGCGCGTATTATGACAAATAGGTAAGTTCCATCAATCAAAAAAACCAAGTTAACAATCTCACAAGTTTTCAAGTATTACGTAAGAGACAGACAAATAATGTTGCAAACATGAGTAAGGAACGTTTGGAGAAGAAAAGAAAATTGGATTTGGTGCAGAACATGAATGAAGAACGTGTTGAAAAGGAGAGGAAAAAAGATACGGTGAAATGTATGCAGAGCGAACAGTTGGAAAAGAAGCGACAAAAGGACGTGGTGAAGAACATGAACGACGAACGACTAGAAAAGAAGCGGCAGAAGGACGTGGTGAGGAACATCAACGACGAACGACTAGAAAAGAAACGGCAGAAGGATTTGATTACAAATATGACCAAAGATCAAATAAGAAATAAAAGGGAAAGGAACATTGTAACAAACATGGTTGAAGATCGATTGAAAAGAAAAAGACAAAATGACATGGCCGAAAACATGATACCCGAAAGAATTGATAGAAGGCGAAAAATACAACAAGCTATCAAGTTGTGTCCCAATAAAGTGTCTTATTAGGATCTTGGAGACATGGATTATGTTTGTGAACATTGTTCAGCTTTATTTTGGTCAGCAGAATTTTCTAAAAAAAGTTGTTGTCATAACGGAAAAGTAAAACTCCCTCCTCTCAGTGACTATAGCGAAGACCTGAAAGACTTACTGTTATCCGACAAAAAATTTAGAGAATTAATCCGCTATTATAACAGTCGCTTTTCGTTTGCAACTTTCAATGCCAATGTCATAAATGAATTTAAAAAAGGAGTATACAATTTGAAAATTCATTATTCAAGGACAAGTTTGTCACATGACCCCAAGTAGTATTCATCCACAAAAAGGTGATATTCCGTATTGTGGCCAAATTTACATTTACGACGATTATAGAGCGACGGAAGAAAGGTTGAGAGAAAATACACATTTAGTTAAAGAACACATCAAAATTATATCAACAGTTATAAACAACGTTAATCCGTATGCAAAAAAATACAAAAATTTGTTTGAGTTAACCAAGGATAAGTCACTACCGGAATATTATTTGTATTTTGTTCGTAATGTCAATATGAGTAAACATCGCTGCAATGCACCTGCAACAGCAGAATGTGCAGCTTTAATAGTTTCCAAAGATGGTGAAATTCCAGCTTCTTTCGATTTATGTGTTTATCCGAAAAATCTTCCAGAAGGTATTAGTCCTATTTCATGTTTGAATAAACTATCATTCCATACTGACCCTATGATTTTTCCAATAATGTTTCCGTGTGGAGATTTAGGGTGGAGTCCATTATTAAAACAAAATCAAAACAGCGATAAAAGACTTACAGCTCTGCAATACTATTCTTATCGTTTAGCTTACAGACAAACTGCTAAATTTAATCCCGTACTGTTCTGTGGTCGGTTAACACAACAGTACGTTATCTAAGCTTACATTATAATGGAAAATAATACATTGAATTTTTTTAGGTATAATCAAAAGAAATTTCGTATTGAATGTTACCAGGGATTAGTTGATCATGTAGCACGTCGCGTGATGAACGATTCAAACAATTTCGAAAATAAGGAGCGCTTAGGGAATATATTCGTTTTACCGTCGACCTATTTGGGTAGTCCACGGAACATGCAACAAAATTACAAAGATGCAATGGCCATTGTGAGAACGATCGGTCGCCCTGATCTGTTCATCACAATGACCTGCAACCCGAGTTGGCCAGAATTAAGAAAAATTTTAGAAAAATTTCCAGCAGGTACAACGTGCAACGACATTCCTAACATCACGGTTCGACTATTTCACACTAAATTGAGAGCTCTTTTGGCTGATGTCATTAGTGGAAAAATATTCGGCAATGTTTTGGCACATGTTTATACAATTGAGTTTCAAAAACGTGGGTTACCACATGCACATTTACTATTTGTTCTTGATTATAAAAATAAATGAACAACTCCAGAAGCCATTGATAAATACATTAGTGCCGAAATAAGTTCTGACGATCCCGAATTGCAAGAGTTGGTTATAAAGCATATGTTACATGGTCCTCATACGGAAAATTCTCCATGTTATAATACAGAAGCAAAGATCTGTTCAAAGAAATTTCCAAAAATTTTTTTTTGAATTTACACAGTTTGAAAAAAACGGGTTCCCAATATACCGGCGTAGAGACAATAGGAACGAACGACATGTATATAACAGAAGAATTAGCGGACAAACCGTGAACGTCGATAATTCAATGGCAGTTAAACGCCAAGCATATTCGAAAGTAATTGGTCGTGTCGTAAACGTTAGTCCGAAAGACATAGAACGATTCCATCTGAAATTAATACTCAGCCGAGTTAAAGGGGCAACTTGCTTTGAAGATTTAAAAAAGTACGAGGAGATAACATGCAACGTTCAAGGAAACAGCGATTGCAATGGGATTAGTTGAAAGTCATGTAGAAGTATTTAATATCTTTGAGGAAGCCTGTTCGATTATGATACCTTCCCAGTTACGTAAATTCTTTGCATGGTTTTTAATTGCTGATTGTTCATCTTTTTCTTATTAAATTTGGGAAAAATTCAAAACACATTTTTGCGAAGGTTTTAGAAATAACAATGAGTACAGAGCACTAAAGGATATTGACAAAATTTTGAATCTGGAAAATATGAAGTGCTCGGATTTTGGCTTGCCCGAACCTAATGATGAATTTCCAGAAATTTCTGATGCTATCCAGGATGAGGAATTATTTAGAATTGAAAACCAAAATATTTACAATGATTTAATTGGTCAACTTAACGAAGATCAACAGTTAATCTTTAACTACGTAACTGACAAGGACAATGGTATTTATTGACGGCCCTGGAGGGACAGGAAAAACAGGAAAAACTTTTCTCTACAGAACATTGATTCATTATTTTTTGGGGGATGGGAAAAAAACTGTTGTCAATGGCATGGACAGGAATAGCATCAATTTTGTTGCCGGGGGGAATGACAAGTCACCGAACATTCAAACTAGCATTAGATTTAACTAACGTAGAGACGTCATTTTTAAAATTACAATCAGAAAAAAAAATACAGGAATGTGATGTGATGAATTGGGATGAAGCCTCAATGATTCCGAAGAAAGCTTTGGAAATTATTGTTGACCGAACTCTTCGGGATTGTTGCAGGATGGAAGACGTTTTATTTGCTGGAAAGTTGATTATATTAGGTGGTGATTTTCGGCAGATTCTTCCCGTAGTAAAATATGGAAGTAAATTCAATATTATTAATGAAATTATTAAATTTTCTTATCTGTGGCCTAATTTTAAAATGATGGAGTTGACTCAAAATATGCGTTCATGTGACCACGATTTTTCGAAATTTTTATTGGAAATCGCAGAAGGCTCTATTAAAAATCTAGAAATACCAGAAGAGTGGCGAACTAATGACATCTGCCAAAAAATTGATGGGTCAGTTATTGACAATTAAGATTCGTCTAAACGTGCCATTCTATGTTGCCACAACGACGATATGTATAAATTGAATGATAGGATATTGAAAAAAATTATCAGCGAGGAGACAATTTATTACAGCATCGATTACGCAAAACATAAAGGAATAGATCAAACAGACAACGATGTGGAATTGAATTATCCAATAGAATATTTAAATTCGTTACGATTCCCCGGACTCCCAGTGCATAAATTAATTTTGAAAATTGGTGCAATTATTATGTTGATCAGAAATTTGTGTATTAATGATGGAATTTGTAACGGGACGCGATTGAAAATTATTGGGTAGTTCAAATTTAATATAAAGGTCGAAATTATAACCGGTAATAACATTGGAAACACTGCCTTTATTCCGAAGATATTATTAGATACAGGAGAATTTTCGACCTCGCCATTTCTTTTGTATCGCAGACAATTTCCGATTGTTCTGGCGTTTGCTATAACTATTAATAAATCACAAGGACAAAGTTTGGAGAGGGTGGGAGTATATTAGCAGAGGCCTCTGTCTTCTCATGGTCAGTTATACGTAGCTATTTCGCGCTGTCAAAATCCAAATGAATTATTTATTGAAAACAAATCAGAAAATCCAAACGAAATAGAGAATATTGTGTGGAGAGAAGTTTTCGATTAGACAAAATTTGAAAAGTGAAAGGTGGAGTAGGCCTACAGGGGAAACCACTTAAAAAAAAAACGCGCCTGCGTATCTACTACACAGTGGTGAGGAAACGATACTGTTTTGAAAACAGAATTCAGATTTTTGTAACCAAATGATTGAGTTCTCATTTGGATTTTCTCAATTACGTGAATCCCTCGGAACCCCTATGTCAACCCTGCACATTTCAAAAGTACCTCAAGACCCCTATGTGAACCCCGTTCATGTCTAGAATAAAACCCCTTGGAACCCTTATGTAAACCCTGTACTATCCTAAACGCCTATCTTGATTACTACATGAAGCCCGTTCATGTCAAGAATAGAACCCCTTAAAACCCCTATGTAAACACCTATACTGTCCTAAACGCCTATCATATTATCGATCACAAATTCGTCGATTCAAAACCCGGGAAAAAATCGGTTAGATCTATGTAGATCTAAACGCTTTAGATCTACGTAGATCTAAATTTTGGAATAGATCTAACGAGATCTACGTAGATCTTATGAGATCTCAAGAGATCTACGTAGATCTAATTTTTATGTCAATGTCAATTCCGGAAATGAATTGAAAAAACATTGATTAATTGCATAACTATAATGAAAAAATACTCACTATCATCATAAAATAAGAAATCGTGAATACGAGTAAGGAAAAAAATTTAAAAAAAAAAATGGTGAAAATCGAATAAATCGGAATCGAACCCTCGAACTTCGGATTACCAAACCTGTACCGTACCAGATGAGCTAAGGCGCCTCCTGAAAATACGTGCGTTTCTGGCATACTTATTGTCCAATCAGTCCAGACAGACTTGAAATATTTCCAAATACGGTACCAGAACTACTCAGATCCGAGTAGATCTACTTGGCTTCAATGAGCAACAACGTTTTGCTGCAATTATTCCATCTCAGATCTATCTAGATCCAAAGTAGATCTACCTAGATCTAAAGTAGATCTACCTAGATCTAAAGTAGATCTACCTAGATCTAAAGTAGATCCACCTAGATCTAAAGTAGATCTAAAGATATCTGGGTGGATATACATAGATCTAACAAGCATGAGCATTCGAACATGACAGTAGATCAATTCGAAGCTACGTAGATCTACGAAAATCCTCGGAGATCTAGGTAGATCTAGGTAGATCTACGATTTCCCAAAATTTAGATCTACTTAGATCTACTTAGATCTAAATTAGATCTCCGGAGATGCGAATTACATCTAAACCATTTTTTCCCTGGAAATTACTCTTTTTCCTTCCATGTACATTTTTCAATTTTTTCTCTAACTTTTTTTCCACAATCTAAAAAAAAAACGAACTATATTACTTTTTACATGAATAAATCAAAAAATAACCACAAATATAAACACCGAACGGGGGGTTGGCGCGCGAAGCGCGCAGGGGGCAAAGCCCCCCTTATAGTATTATATAAAGATATCGCCGCCACCGCCTCCGCCGCCGCCGTGTCAAGATTTCGAAGGTCGACGACGACGACCCCCGGACCCCCCTCGGCGGCACCGTCCGTCACCGCTCTATATTATATAAAGTATCGTCCCGAATTCTTCCGAAAAGACCCGAAGTCTTCCAGAAATTCCTAAATTCATCCGGAAGTACCCGAAGTATTCCGGAAATACCCGAAGTAAATTAAAGACATGACAGGATTTCAATCAGAATATTATCGTTTCCACACCACTATAAGTGATATGTATGACGTACCTAGTAGATAATTCGGCGCGTTTTTTTATGGTGGTATCTCACGCTGTTCGGGATTATGAATTTTGAGGTAAATATTTTTATTTTCTGGAATACCTTAAAATCCCCACGTGAACCCCGTACATATTAAGAATCCCTCAGAACCCCTATGTCAATCGTGTACATTTCAAGAATACCTCAGAACCCCTATGTGAACCCGGTTCATATCATAGGGAATCCCTTAGAAACCATGTACAAGCTTATCCTATTTTGCGTGCGTAGCACACATCGTGGCGACTTTGAAAAAAAATCACTCTTTTTTCATTCCATACCTATACATGTTTAAATTATTTTTTCAACTTTTTTTTCACTATCTAGAACGATATTACATAATATCAACCTGAATCGGGGGGGGGTTGGCGCGCGAAGCCCCCCTAGTATATTATACAAAAAATTAAGTAGATCCAATTGAATTAAAAAAAAAAAATGCACGAAAACAATATAACGAAGGACATTTTCAATGCATCGGCTGCTTGCGTTACATGCAAGATCTGTAGATTTATTAAATATGTATTCTCTACATAATATTGTTAGATGTTTTCATATTTTAACTAGCAAAGAAAAAATTTCTGAATATTATATATATATATTATATCCTCTGTCTCACTATAGGAGGCACTATTGGACGCGAAGGTTTGCCCCCCCCCCCAGCCCCGCCAACACACCTTCGAGAATCATTCTGATTGAGATTCACTGATCTGCCGATTCGGCTGCTAATTTCAGCGTCATGAAACTCAACTATCAATTTTCGGGTTGATTACAACAATAACGCCCTCTTTTCTCTAAAAACAGAGAAACCGGAAGTTGAAAACACTCCTTGTACGAAAACCGAGGCGAAACCTTCCGCCAAGTACATTGATGCGCCTACCTACCTACAAAAGATCTACCAACGACATATCAGCTCCAACAAAAAAAAAAACACTCAGAATCAATAATTCACTCTCGAAAACGCCCAAAACCATGTTATAGGGAATTGAATTTACCATTTTTTTAATTTTTAATTTTCATTTGGTTCTTTCTTTACAATACTCGAAGCCAAGTATTTGAACGCTTTTTTAGTTTTATTTGAAAGGCGCTGGCGATTTCCGTTTCGTATACTGAAAGAGAATGTCTGTTACCTAGTACATCGATTTAATTGATGGAATTTACTTGACTGAAGAAAAGTTCACTAATCAATTAATTAATATCTCTGTCTGAGGAGAGTCACTCAGTTCGAGTGTTTAAAAACCTCAGGGAGAATGAAAAAATCGAAAGAAATCGAAAGAATAATTATTTATTCGAGTAAAAATTCCCCCGGCCCGGGTTCGAACCGGGACCTCCGCATCTGTACTGCGGCGCCTTGTCCGATTTGGCCACCGAGGGGCTGGGACACTTTTACTCGAAACTCGTGTTATTATGGTAAGCTGTAGTCGTCATATGTATATGATATATATTAGACACGTCATTGTCCCAAGTGTCAGATGTTTATTTTGGAGACTCTATCATTCGTATCGTTACAGTTGGAATTTTAACGGACTTGGTCTTGGACTTGGTCCGTTAAAATTCCAACTGTAACGATACGAATGATAGAGTCTCCAAAATAAAAAGTTCACTAAATTTGAACCGCCCTCGGAACCGCCCATGAACATTGCACCGAGCGAGGCACCAAGTATAGTATACTTTGTGAGATGCCCGCAGAGTAACTGTTTTCGATTTGGAGGACAATAATGCGCATAGAAAGTGACACGAAAAGACTTTTCGGGTCAACTCTGAGACTCAAAAAGATTTTACATCATCTAGCCAATGTGTGCTCGGATGAAATATATTCAATATTTATATTCACTTGCCCGTTTTAGCCAGAAAGCTCATCGCTTTGTCGCGTGAGGCACGCTCGCAAAGTGCTAGTTTGTTTTGAAACAGTGTTTAAAATCCTCCAGGAATTTCGAAATTCTGATTCGAAGCCAATAAACCGTATTTCAAGGCCCGCTATTGTAACTTCAAAATCGACGAAGTTAGCGACCGCCATTTCTGAACCGGAAGTCGGATCGGGTACATAAGAAAATTGTCACATTTGCAGGGTGAAAACAGTATCCTGTGCAAATTTCATGGGAATCGGTTCGGTGGTTTGGCTGGAACTGTGTTTACAAGAAATGGGGGGGACGCATACGTCACTCTCAAAAATGCTCGAAAACGACTTGCCACGTGACAAAACGTGCTTCCTTTATGGTTTGGGGATTTTCATTTGATCCAAGGTTTTCCGCTATAGCGATTGTATAAGGTACTCCGTTTTCAACCATCGCGGCATCGTGCCTAGAAAATTGAAAATTCAACAATAAATCCAATACTTCCAGAATTTTCGCGTAATATTAGAGTGGCTGTGAAAACAAACTATACAATTTTGTAACCATTTTCGAATGTGGGAACGTTATCAAAGTTACAAAATAGTATATTGTGCATCAAGTGCGGGAAGTTGGCGATTCCGGACGAGTGTGAGGTATGCCGGACAAGCCGAAGGCGAGTGTCGGCATTCACACGAGATAGGAATCGCCAACCCGCACGAGATCCACATTCTGTTTTTTGTATGAAACCTGATATGGAAAGTCTGACTTCGCGGACTGTGGAGAATGTGCAAGATAGCTGATCCTCTTAACGACCGAGGACAGTGCCGGAATGTCCACATTCCAGCACTGCTCTCGGCCGGTAAGGGAATCAGCCATTTCGTGCACCCTCTACAGTGCGCGGAGTCGAACTTCCCATGCAGGTGTTACGAAAAATGGAATTTCGCGATATTCCTGCCAAGAAAATTCCAACAGTTCTGCAAATTCGAAGTAGTGTGAAAGGCATTATTCTACATCATGTATCAAATTTGCAATCAATTGGAGGTCACGAAATTTTTTTAATTAACAACTAAGGTTTTGTGAACATATAAACAAAATATATTCCGGTCAACGCACAAGGTTGCGAGTTTATTCAACTGTTTGGGTCATCATTCCGATGAATCTGTGAAGTTTGCAGAACTTTCAAATTTTTCTTGGTAAAACAAAACCTTAATTGTTGATTGAAAAAAATTTTCCGTACCCTTCAAGTGGTTGCAAATTTGATAAGTGATGTAAAATATTGCTTTTGACACTACTTTGAATTTGCAGAACTTTTGGAAATATCTTGTCGAAAATATATATCGCGTAATTCCATGTCTTGTCATTTTGACAATATTCCGTACTTCAAAAAAGGTTGCAAAACTTTATAGGGTAGGTGTCCCAATTACGGAGGGTGTCCCAATTACGGAGCCCCCCAGTGTTTTCCACAATTCAACAAAAACCAGTATCAGATTGTAACGTGGTGTTTGCGGTCACCCGTTACATTGAATCAGCTGAGACGTCCTGAAGGACACAGCGGGGGAAAAACGACATCCGCTACACTCAGGGGAAACTCAATCAAGCGTCGTACTAGTTATTATTTGCTTATGTTTAATTTTTTGTATTTTTACGCTCTTTATATGTAATTCTTTGTTGAGGATCAACGCTGCGACAGGTCTACACTTCGGCGCTCTCCGACAATCTCCGTCACGGCTACACGCATACGAACGTGCAAGCTACCTGGCCTAGGATGAAGAGGTTAGAGATAGCCTGCGTTTCCCGATCACCCGAAACTCTCGACGCAGTCCAGCTGCCGGCGTATAGGGACGAGTTCACACGAATCCTCCCGCCAGCTGACCTGATCAACTTCACGAAGTTAGGCCGGTAACGCGAAGGATGTCTCCGAGACCGGTGTTTTGAGCCGAGTGGAGGCCACTACTCGACTTCCTGCCTCGGTGACCGAGGTTGTAAAGCCTGCAGACCCGTAACACCTACTGTTTCAGCTACCACATCGTCGTCAGGTACCCCCTAGACGAGACGTCTCCGAACTCTGAGGGCTCGCTCGTGATCAGGACTGAAAGATGCCCAGCACGACTGGTGGAGGCGGCCTGCGTTACGAACACATCTACCGTCTACCGCCAGAGTCCGGCTAAGGGAAGGTCACGAGGATTCCCTTCGGACAGACTCAGAGCATCGGCAGCAGCAGATCGGTATAGCCCTAGCGAGCTACAACGCGAGGGGATCCACGGGCGTGACGTCAGAGGAACCGAGGATTGCCGAATGTCCAGATTTGCATAAGAGGGGTGATCGTTGACCTATCACCGCTAAGTGGCTGTTCCGAACTTTGATTTCGTACTGCTGAGCCATGAGTGACACGAATTGTCTATAAATCCAGGGAGAGCAACGAGACTCGGTCTCTTCTACGCTTCGCTGTGCTCCCGAACGGACGTCTCCAGCTACGAACATTTATAGATAATTCCTCCTCTTGCTTACCTCATCCCTCTATCGTTTCTGTAACTTCAATTCTCTACCATCTCGCTACCGTACACTTTTCCTACCGCTATTTTCCTTGCGTTAGATTTTATTAAGTAATTTAGAGTTATTCTTTTGTAATTTAAACCTAGAGTCAGTGTATTTCACACGTCTGCATTTAAGGTAAGGCTTCTGCCTATTTATGTAAAGTTGCGAGGTCGTTATACCGTTCTATCGTTCAGTTTTATAATCTGATGACCTATCGCTCAGTTTCTGTTTGATACCTACCGTATGGCTCTTATATCGTTCTACCGTCTGTAATCGAATCTTTGTTTGAGAATCGCGGTCTCGTCGGTGCTGCGCTTGCCACCCCCGATTCCGTGGGATTCCCTTTACGTTACGTTTCCGTTCTTTACTGATACGTTTTACGTTACGCTATACGTTTGAGCAACCTTTACTGAACGACCTCCCGACTGAACCGCTTTTCGTGATATTTCTTGATATTTGAGCATGATCTTTTTGTAACTACGTTCTACCGTGTCCTTCTGGTTTACGATTCATATTTTGTTGCTTATCTGTATGGTAATTTACGATTTACGCATGCCATTGCATGCGATTTACGATTGAGTTTCCCTGAGGTAGTTCCCCTTGCGTAGAAGCAGCCGCGGAACTAGTTTATTAATTATTCAGTGTTCTTTGATTTCTTTGCCTATCGTTACGTCTACGCTACCTTCCGTATATATGTCTTTTTGATAATTTCCGTAGCGATGATTGTAACGATTTGTATTCCGCTTACTTTTAGTATTGTAATTTGTAAGTAATTCTTTTGTGAATATTTTATTGACTTTTTGCTCTCGTTTCGCCTATCGCACAGATCCCGTATCTACATCTTTCTATCGTAATTAACGCATCGCATTTTGCTTATGAGTACGACGTCGCTTTGTGACGCTTACCTTTAAGTCTGTATCTTTTATTATATCGAGTTTGCGACTTTACCTCCTTCCGTTAATTCTGCCTTGTTCTGTACGATGCGCTTACGTTTTGCTATTTTTATGTATTAATTCTCTTACGTATTCTTTTGAATTTTCTCGCTTATGACTGATTCCTGTGATTATTTATTGTAAAACTGGGTTGCTATTGCTTTACTTAATATAGTAGGCTCCGCCTACCGTTAAACTACTTACCCACGTGTCATTTACTGGAGAACCTACCCACTCTACCATACGTTTTGAGTAAACTGCAGTTTAGCCGAGCAGTGCTTCTATCTCTCGTTATCGAACCTACCGTTCGCTGAATCTCGTTTGTTTAGTTTGTTCTGTTGAGTAACCTACCGTACGGCGGTACATTCGGTACCTGGCGCCCAACTCTTTCAGTTTGATACGTTAATTGGTAAAGAAGCTTTCTTATTGTAAACGGTGGACTGTTTTCTCAGTCTCAGTCACATTTACCCTTACAAGATATGGAGTTATACTAATTTTTCCTATTAAGTTTGACTTATGAACACAATCAAAAGACAAGCTTCATGTGTGAAAACCTTGAATTGATTGTTAAAAATTTACTTTCAACTTCGGGTTGACGAATTCGTCTTCATTGCCGTAGGGGAAACTAGGGAGGTTTGACCATACGGGAGGTTTCGTCATGTAAGATTACCATGCTATGACAGCCTAATAAATACTGTTATCTGATGTGAAGTATTCATTACGTCAAACAAGACGTAGCGCAAGTATTTAGCAACTGTTTAGAAAGCGCAGAAAAGTTTGAGAGGTGTATTACTGAAACGGCGAGAAACGATGTCATTTTCTCTGTTCTTCCCTAAGGATGTAGGCCAGTCCCATCAATCTTTTATCAGAATGTCTTACCACAGATTCATTCAGTGGACTATCCTCTCAAAGATGCCAGGAGTTATAAATTTATCATATTGGCAAATTATATATTTTTTCGTTGTCATTGTAAACAAATGCTGTTAGGGAGGTTTGACCCACGTTCGATCGGGAGGTTTGACCATATTCAATTAGGTGCTAATAGACATCGCTGTCTAAAATTTTATCAAAGAAAGTGCAAAGCACGCTAAAAAAACCCCGAAATCCGGAAAAATGAAAGAACAGAGTGCTGCGAAGTCAAGTTTGAGCCTAAGCAGTAAGCGCGGTGGTCGGTGGTACGGAGAAAAAAATGACGGCCAATAAGGGACCGGCGAAATTTTATGTTTCCTCATGCCTGGATTATTTTCGGATAATGTGTTAAAAGCCCAGAGATCAAAATATATGCCACAATATCTCAAATATGTGACTGCTTTATCCACATGGTCAAACCTCCCATCGCCCTGGTCAAACCTCCCATACATGGGGAGGTTTGACCGCGATTACGCGCATCTACAGAACGGCAAATAACTTTGTTTTTAAGGCACTGAAAATTATCAAATAATTCAAGTACATTCTGCACAGTATGCTCAAAGATGACATACTATTGTGCGTGCCGGTTATTCAAATATAGTGATAAACGAGACGAACTTACAAAAAAGTGGTCAAACCTCCCTAGTTTCCCCTACATGTCTTAGCTGAAGTGTTAAGGAATCGCATTTAGTGAATCGGCAATTTATACACTATTTTTGTGAATTCACCGGATAAATTTGTCTGAAATAGTATTGTAACACTTATATTTGATAAACAAACAAAAAAATGTCCGATTGAACCATTTTTCGTTTAAATAATAGTGAGGCCCGCAATTGGTACATGAGTTCGAACGCTTGTCCCAATTACGGAGTCCCGTAACGAGGAATTTTCCCTATCACTTTTCTTCTTCCTTGCTTATAATTTTTCTTGCTGTCACACGGTTTTTTTTAGCGGCGTGTGAATTAGGTTAAGTGAGGTTCAGTTTTATTTTTCTCCCTACACGTTTCACGTTTGCCATAAATTCCAGCACCCATAATGTTAAATCTCAACTAGGCGAATGCATTATTTATATGGTTTTTCAAAAACTGTTAAAATTAGATGGGAAAAACAGTTACTCAGCAACGTGAATACTTGAGTCGATATTGTTAAAAATGTCCAAATACTATATATTCATCGTCGTGAATGACATTCAATTTATAACACGGAATCAAAAAACAATCATCTAATTATCTCCACTCATTTTTTAAGCAAATGTACTGCGTTAGTAAATTCATAATTGGGGCTCCGTATTTGGGTCCACCTGTCCGTAATCGGGGGTTCGTATATGGGTCTCCCTGACCGTAATTGGGGCACCGGGTACACTGACGTTTTCGAGGGCTCCATAATTGGGACAAACGCATTGATTCATATTTATCTCAAGTTTTCACTAATTAGCAAGCTTCAAATTCCCCCAAAAATTGTTTTGATTGAAAAAACATCCATTCGTAAGAATATGACCCTAAAATCTCCATATGATGAGTATGAGATCCGTAGTCCATGGAAAACGAAGCATGGCACCACTAGGGGCTCCGTAATTGGGACACCTACCCTAGTGTCTTTTATACGTGCCCTAATTTTACATAAAAATTTTAAAAGTTTTGGATTTATTGTGAATTGGTTGTCCGAACTGACTGGCCTAGTAGTGCAGTACTGTCGAATCATAGAATATGATCGTTATCATTCTTGCAGCTAAGGACAAATAAATGCTAATGCACGAGTATACGACACCAAGGTATGTACGTGAACAGTTGCACATTTAAACCTTCACTCGTTTAAAAACACGACTCTAGGCTGCAGAAGCGTATGTATATTCTCTCAACCACCGTGGAACCAAGCGTGAAAAAGTTTTACCCTAAGTTAATGACCAAACGAGAAGCTGAAGTGCAACGATAACTTGGCAATTTCGCTTAGGTACCTCACCTACATTTTTACGAGGTGCTTCGAAATGGTGAGGGGATGTTGTCGATTACACATATTTCCCCGTATCTCCCCTACCACCGAGGGGCTATACACTCCGATTTTGGGTGTACAGGTGACTTCCGACTCCCAAAGACTTCCAAAGACTTCCGAGATGAGTGTATATAGAACTTCGCAAGTAAATAGTCCCTCGCCTGCCACTCACCACGTGTCCAATGACTTCTCGACCTTCAATTCAAAATTATTGTATTTTACCACCTGCCTGCGTTTCACTGTGTCACGCGAAGTTTTCTATGATTCTTTTCATTTGAGGAGGCTCTAGCACCCGCTGTAGCACAAAGGGATGATTTGTGTCGGGGCTTACGCCAGGGCCTCCATTTTTACAGAATGCCGCAAATTTTTCATAACACAGTTGTTTGCTTTCAAATTATTGCTAATTCTACGAATAAATTATTAATTTTATTCCAGTGGATAAAAACCGTGAAATAAGAATAATTTTACGTTACGATACTGCATACAGAAGTATGGCAACATCGAGATTCTCTATCTCACTCTCTCTAGTGCTAGACGGTCAGACTCAATTCTCGCGCATGCGTTCTGCCGTCGCATGTTTCTGTCTCACTGCCAAATTTCTACGCGGTTCCATAACCTCTTCAAATTGCTAATTTTTCGAGACTTCGACATTGAATACCTCATAACATAAGTTGGTGACCCCATACTGTATTGTTGTATTTGCAATCCTCGTGATCCAATCAACATTATGGTAGTTTTTGGTCAACATCTGCCAACAATTCTCCTACGTCTTTCGAGAGTGATCCTGCCATAAGGCCCATGCTAAAAATTCAAATTTCAACTATTTTTATCTTGCTTATTTAGTCGGTGAACTGTTATGAAATTTCGCATACGTGAGAATATAGGTACTTTATTCGTAATATACTCACGAGAATTTTTTTATGTGCATGACCCCTTTCGTGCTAGAGCCTCCTTAATGTTCAGTAGTCCGCGGAAAAAGTAATCGGATCGTTTTGTCCTTCTTCCAATTAAACAAAAATTCGTCGCACTATGCTATGGTGCATTGAAAAATATAGGTATATGGGACATTCCATGTCAACTCGACCAATGATTTTCCCTCGTCATTTTTGATTCGCTTCACAATTTTTTATGATATTCTCGGAATACAAAAAAGTGCTTTCTGAATTTTTTCAGATTTTTTCCGCCAACCCTTATTTTTTTATGATTATTCAAACCTATCTCAAAATTGCATTTTTATTTTAAATCCCCAAAAATTCTCAAAAATCTCATTTTCCATCCCGATCATTTTTACACCTGTCCGATGATGGGCTGTAATATTCATAATTGTACTAAAAATTATTCAGATTCGAACTTAACGTAAACAAAGAATTTCTTCTTTCAACGATAGATAAGCTCCCACGTCACTCGAAATAGAATCTTGAACACTTATGTGTGCTCTCAGAAAATCAATTAGAAAAAAACAAGTGCTATAGGTTTCTGCACATTTGAAATTCAGGCCGAAAATGATTGTTATCTTTTGAATTATTTGCATTAGTTCGTTGATCGACTGAGGAGATATCTCCTGGTTCAAAACAGTAGACGTATGGATGATCTAAATTTTAATCGAATGATTCTAATAGTTCGAATGGATCGAATCATTTGACAACTCAAACTATTCGAAGTTTCGAATTATTCCAAAACTCCAACGAATAAAAAATAGTAAAATACGAATTATTTCCACCATAATTTTCAATAACAATATATTCATACCGTCACGTCACGTACGCATTTCAAATTTCCAGCGACATTCGTATGTCCTCCATTCTACACGTCGGTATTGTTGCCATGGCTAGCGCGGTGAGCGATGGAATTTATTCGTTTAATTGGCTCACTAGCGACCGTTGAGGGGATTCGAAATACAAAGATTGGAGCAATGATTGGGCGCCCGCGTCGATTTCGTCAAAAACATTCAATTAATGTCACGCCCGTTATTGACTTGAGATCTGATCGTGACCGCGTACGCCCTCCGCCATAAATATCAACCTCAACCCTGCGACGAATCCCGCGTTACAGTTGAAATTGAAGTTTCGTACTTATTACTGTTAGGCAATGGGCCTATTGTGTAAATGCAAGCACGACACCAGTATGCACTAGACCTTGTGTACGTATACGAGGCCAGCGCCACCACGAATAGATACTAAAGCACAAGCTAAAGCACGTTGTACACCATGCCATTTTTATGACTGTTATCTCCTTTACACGCGACACACCTGATAGAGGCGAGTTTCGAATACGAAGCAGGAGCGCAAACCAAAATCGAAGAATGGCCATAGCTCTGTATGGGTACATTTCCGGACATGGGTTCCAATACTCAAAATCCTTGTTTTTGGGTCCTCTACCCACTCTGTAATTTTTGCCAAAGTTATCATGAACACCCTGTATACAGAACGTATTGTTATGCCCAAGGCCGTAATTGCAGGGCGACCATTTTTCTACCAGCAATTTTGAGTCGAAGTCGAGGTTGAATCATTAACTCGCAGCATTTCTATATCTCTATTCACCGTCAGTCTAATGATAACGATGCCGCATGACGGTCAACAACACTTGGTGCATCCAACGTCTACAAATGTACTGATTTGAGATGTTCTTTCGGTTAATTAAGGGGTTATATAGCGACGGGTCCTAATGAAACAAGTGTATCTCGCCGGGCGGGATAGAAAGAGGGTAGTTCGCCGAGCTGGATAGAACAAGTGTATTTAGCTGGGCAGGATAGAACAAGTGTTCTTCGCCGAAAAATCGAAACAAGGCTATCTCGCGCGTCAAGCTGAAATAAGGTTAACTCGCGCGTCAGGCTAGAATAAGGGTAACTCGCATCCATTTAAGCCCGTGCAGCGAGTTACCCTTGTTCCAGCCTGACGTACAAGTTAGCTCTGTTCTACACGGACGCACGAGATAGCCTTGTTTTGATTTTTCGGCGAAGTACACTTGTTCTATCCAGTCCAGCCAAATACACCTATTCAATCCCACCCGGCGAAGTACCCTCGTTCTACCCGCCCGGCGAGATACACTTGTTTGATTAGGACCCGTCGATAATATGTACTTGCTCGGGAAAATAAAAAGGGTTTTTCTTGATATATTTTTTGTATCTGAACATTATTTAATTCAAACGAACTATATGGTATCGAACAGCATTGGGTTCGAGTGTGTATGGAAAATAATGTTCTGTTTTTAGGCACGATCGTTAAAAACGGAGTGCCTTATACATTCGCCATCGCTAAAAACGTCGGATCGAGAAAAAATTCTGAAATCATGTAGGGAGCACGTTTTGGCACCTGGGTAGTCGTTTTCGAGCATTTTCAAGAGTGGTGTATGTGACCCCCCCATTTCTTGTAAACACGGTTTCAGCCAAACCGCTGAACCGATTCTGATGAAATTTGCACTGGATACTGTTTTCAGCCTGCAGATGTGCAATTTTGTCTGTGTACTCGATCCGACTTCCGGTTCAGAAATGGCGATTGCTAACTTTGTCAATTTTGAAGATACAACAACGAGCTTTGGAATACTGTCTTTTAATCAGGAATCAAAATTTTTGAAATTTTTTAGGATTTTTCCGGCACCTGCGTCTCGGTGTCAAATCGTTGAAGTTGCTTGTAAACACGAGCTTAGCCAAACCGCTGAACCGATTTTGATGAAATTCGCACTGGATACTGTTTTCAGTCTGCAGATGTGCAATTTTGTTTGTGTACTCGATCCGACTTCCGGTTCAGAAATGGCGATTGCTATCTTTGTCAATTTTGAAAATAATAGCGAGCTTTGGAATTCAGCCTTCTAATCACGAATCAAAATTTTGAAATTTTTGGGGGATTTGAACACTATTTCAAAACAAACCAGCACTCTGCGATCGTGCCTTACGCAAAAAAGCGATGAGCTTTTTGGCTAAAACCGACTAGTTTATTAGCGTTTGCTGTGATGAGAATACATATATTTGGATATAGGTATATATCCAAAACGGCACAACTGAAAAAAAAAACACACATTAGGATATATAGTAGTACCCAGTTCGTGAACGAAGGGTTTTGCGAAAAAAAAAAACATTTTACGGAAATGGCGATGATTTTCCCGCAAAAATCCATTTTCGATGTTCCAAAAATTGAATTTATCAGCCGAAAAAAATATAAATTTCTATCCGAAAAAAATTCCTTCGTTCACGAACTGGTACTATATCCTAATGTGTTTTTTTTTTTTCAGTTGAGCCGTTTTGAATATATGCTTATCACCGCAATCGCTAATAAAAAAACGAGTGTTTCGGGGCAAGGGTCATCCCTACTGAAAATGGTTTTATGATTATCATATGAAAAATCCCCTAGTAAAGTACATGGTTATTCATATAATAAATCATAAAATATTATGACCGATTTCAGCGTACGATTTACTGTGCAATTTATGATGTGATATTCAGACGTATATATGATTAATCACAAAGTTTATCATGTGATTTTTCTCCTGTTCCCGACGAAAAAAATTACAAAAATCTCCCAGTGCGGGATCGAACCGAACCGACTACCTCAAGAATCACAGTCGGTTATGCTACCGCATGAGCCACACCACCTGTTATAAGTATAAGACTGTTTGACGATCATGAAGCACTATATCAAAGGATTCAGGTTGAGCTTCATGTTTGTCAAACAATCTTATACGTTTAACAAATGGCGTGGCTCATGCGGTAGCATAACTGACTGTGATTCTTGAGGTCGTCGGCAAGATTTTTTTCTTTTTTTCGTCGTGAACGGAAGAAAAATCACGTGATAAACTTTGTGATTAATCACTTACCTGTGAATATCACATGATAAATTGCACAGTAAATCGTATGCTGAAATCGGTCATAAAATTTTATCATTTATCATGTGATCAACCATGTAGTTTACTGGGTGTTTTTTTTATATAATTAATTATAAAATACAAATGAAAGATAAAAATAATATTAATTAATTATCGTAAAACAATTGTAACAAAATATAACACAAAGATGTCAAATAAAACAGAAAATATATAAATGCGAAGGCGCCGTAGTCGAGGCCGTAGTACCAGCACGCATAGCAAGCACCACATCACAGGTTGAGCAATGGTCCGCAGTTTGCCTATATATTAACGATGAGAAACAACCTCGCATTCGCAGTTCTCTGTTAGCGGTGGTCTCTGATCCCCAAAAAGGCGGAAGAACTAGCTAACCCTAGTAAACTGTCGTGATGGAGACTAGAGGAAAGAAGACCGTGTATCGAGCTCCGTGTGACGAGGAGCGGTACCACTTTCGGCGCTGTATATACGTATATACGTATATTAGGGTGTCCTGTTTTTTATTTTCATTTTTTTATTCCACCGGCCACCAGTCAGAACTTTAGTATTTGGTCTAACACCAACTCACACCAAAGATGAGCATCGTCGCTCAAGTCTAAGAGACGCCTCATTCAACATTTTTATCTTTTATTTTTATACAATTAAAAAATATACATATCACGGTCTGAGAGAATGAATAAACAATGAATTTGATGAATTTTTGTGTATTAGCCATGAATAAAAAGATGAGTGCCTTTTGAATACAATTTATTATAGAATCGCTAATTAAGCGGCTAGGAAAAAAATAATTTGTGGCACTTTTTGGAAATTATTTGCGACGATTTCTTGCGATTGGGCATAGGTTTCAGCATTGGATAAAATGTTTTTGTATGTATTCCGATGTCTTCTTTAGCTGTGATTTTTTACGATCCGATATCTTTTCATAAATACTAAGAAAAAAATTAAAAACGTGAAAACGCAATAATCAACAAAAGAAAGGTCAAATAATGGGGGTAGGAGATTGAGACTTTGGCGAAATTTTGTTTTCTTGAATAAATGTACAGCCTAAATTGTTGTGTTAGAAAACAAGCGGGTTTGGGCTGACTATGAGCCAGCCTTCGAACTTCCCGTTATTTATTTTGTTCTCAGCTATTTTGAAATTTGTAAATCTGACCTCAGATTCTCGATGAGCGGTTCAAAAAACCTTCGAGTACAAATTTCCGTAAGATTTCGAATGTTTTTAGTATTTTTCCCAGCAAATCGGACTCGCCATTTTGAATTTCGCTAATCTGACTTCAGATTCGTGATCAGTGACCCAAAAAACCTACGAGTACCAAGTTTCATCCAAATCCAAATGTTTTTAGTTTTTTCTGCAGCATATCGAATACGCCAAATGAAAATTTTGCAAAACTGACTTCAGATTCGTGATCAACGATCAAAAAAACCATATGGTACCAAATTGCATTGAAATCCGTTGATTCGTTCTCAAGATATCGTCATTTTTGTTGCGTTTTTTAGAATTTTGTTATTTCAATAGTTCAAAAAGTACTAATCCGATCGAAGCCAAAATCTAATCAGTTCTGAGTTAAAAAAAGCCCCGTCGATTGAGCCCAAGTTGATCGACTTCCGACCACGCGTTCTCGAGATATCGTCGGACAAAAATTTGATCACGCGCACACACACACACACACACACATACACACACACAGACGTCGATCTGAAAATGATCAGAAGTGATTCTCCGGACCTCGAAATGTGGAGATCCAGTGAAAACGCAACTTTTCATTTTCGGGGTGATTACAATAACTTCCTATTTTCTCTGAAATCAGAGATACGGGAAGTTAAAAAAATCACGAGCTTTTCAGGCTAAACCAGATCTGAATAAGCTAAAGGCCCAATAAGTACGTTTTATGCAAAAAGTTGGTCAGCATGAAGCTCAGACTACACATTTAATCCATTCCAATTTTAGTATATTACACACCTAGGGAGGAAAAGTAGGCTATTCCAAACTGCATGTGAGATTGACACCCGAGCCGAAGTCGAGGGTGGCAAGAACGCAGTTTGGGATGGCCTTTTTCACTCCCGTGGGTGGTATACTATTTTTCACCAACCCCTGCATCGGAAAGCACGACTTCCCGTTCACGCAGCGGGCCGAAAGTCGTACTTTCCATGCAGGTGTGGCGAAATAGTATATTATGCTACAAGGGAGGAAAGAGCGCGATTTTCGCCGAGTGCGAGGTTTGCCCGAGGCACGAGCGAAGCGAGTGCAGCGAGGGCAGCACGAACACGAGGTGAAAATTGCGTTCCTCCCGTGTGGCATATGCTATTTTTCACCCGACTTCGATAAAATGACCTTATTCCGTCGCTGTAACGCGAGTGGAAAGTAGGTAGTCAATTTTTGACCAGAAGGAAGAGAAGTGATTAACCGGGCAGAAAAGTAAATTGCCGCGCAAAAAAGTCCACTTTTTTGCCCGGCAATTAACATTTTTGCCCGGCTATTTACTTTTTTGCCTGGCAATCTACTTTTTTGCCTGGCTATTTACTTTTTTGCCCGGAAATCTACTTTTTTGCCCGGCAATCGACTTTTCTTCCCTCTGGTCCGAAATTGACGACTTTCGACCCACGTTTCAGGGGCGAAATACGGTCATTTTGTCGTAGTCGGGTGAAAAATATATTATTGAAGCGTAAAGTCGATATGGCGCTTTAAAATGAAAAAAAATTATTCAGGCACCTCTTAGACTTGAGCTACGATGCTCATCTTTGGTGTGGGTTCGTTTTAGACCAACTACTAAAGTTCTGACTTGTGGCCGGTGGAATAAAACGCCGTTTATATCCCTGAGGTGTATAAAAATAAAAACAGGACACCCTAATATATGGGGCATTCCACGTCAAACCGACTCCTCATGAGCGTGACCCTCTGGGATTTTGATGCTCAATGGATTTTTTGGTGCGTTTTGGTCAAAAATGATGCCTCTAATTTTTTTTTAATTTTTCCAACATTTTTGAATGTCGTATGGTGACCTCAAACATCATCATCAAGATGGAAATTTTTTAAATCGCTGTTTTTTTTCTGTAAAATCGGGGACTCGAAAACACATCGTTTGGTCATAGTCCGATTATGGGATGAAAATGCTAACATTTTTTTTTTTCTAATTTTTAATTTTGAAAAAAAAATATCAAAAAAAATCTAATCATGGTTCTTTGTAGTAAAATATGAAACAAAAAGAAACTTTGTCTTGGTGAAATTTGATTTTCCTGTTGGTTCAAGAGTAAAACGCCACAAACGATCTTCGAACATCTTCAATAAAAATATACAATTTATTCAGGGAAATTACTTAATTGTCATAAAATTTCAATATTATTTCCATAGAATTGTTCCTTTCAAAGAAAACGAGTGAAAACTAGAGAGTTGATTACCGCCAAATTGACAAATTTCGTACCCATTTTTTAGGAAGTTTTTTTTTGTTTTGTTTTTGCCGTAAAGCACGATGTTTTGGTATATTTTCGCAGTTGAGGTGCGTAAACTTGGATATTAAGGGGAGGCTCTACTCGGTTACGACCGACTTACCGACATAAGTGGGCGTGTCGCTTATTTCGATGAAAATTGAAGTCTACGGGCCTAAATCGTAAAAAAGGGCTCTGTCGCGGATCGCTACGTGCAATTCCGAACCTAAATATGTCAAAACCTTTTTTGTTTCGTGCGGAAACAAAGTAATGGCATTGTTATTACGAAAATGTGTCAATTGGCGTCGTCGCCCAACTGTCACATTTTCGTAATAACAATGCCATTACTTTGTATCTGTGACAGTTGGGCGACGACGCCAATTGACACATTTTCGTAATAACAATGCCATTACTTTGTATCCGCACAAAAGAAAAAGGTTTTGACATATTTAGGTTCGGAATTACACGTAGCGATCCGCGACAGAGCCCTTTTTTGCGATTTAGGCCCGTAGACTTCAATTTTCATCGAAATAAGCGACACGCCCACTTATGTCGGTAAGTCGGTCATAATCGAGTAGAGCCTCCCCTTAATTGTAATAAGCGACGCGCATACTCATGTCAGTAACGTGTTATTTTTATTTTTACTACGTTACTGACATAAGTATGCGCGTCGCTTGAACTGAACCAACAAGAAAATAAAATTTCACCAAGACAAAGTTTCTTTTTGTTTCATTTTTTACTACAAAAAACCATGATTAGAATTTCTTAAATAATTTTTTCGAAAATCAAAAATTGAAAAAAAAAATGTTAGCATTTTCATCCCATGATCGGACTATGACTGAACGATGTGTTTTCGAGTCCCTGGTTTTACAAAAAAAAAAATCAGCGATTTTAAAACTGTCCATCTTGATGATGATATTTGAGGTCACCATACCAGGGCTGGTAGTGGTAGAAGCCTTCGAAAAAAGTGAGAAAAGTGACTTTTTACTCGGAAAAAGTGACTAAGAAGTGACTAATTAGAAGTACTTATAATACATTTATTATATTAAAAGTATAGTCTGCACTGTATTGAGAAACGTTAAAAGTCAAATTTTTCATCAATTTACAATGGTTTATGTAGTGTTACGATGTCAATCGACAGGGGATTTCGGGTGATTCATAAATAATACCGTTCTATGTCCAATTTAGAACAAATTTATCGTTTTTGAGGGCATTATTAAATAAATTATGAATATATGAGTATTCACTATTTAGAACTAACCGTGGCCACGTCGTCAGCTGCAATTTGACTTGTCTAATTTGACCAATCGCAACAAGAGGTTTCCTTTTTTGTAAGAAATTTTTTTCGCCAAATTAAAACACGAGTTTTGATGACCCTCAAGATTTCTGCATCTGCATTTTTGGTAATTTGGCTGGCCGTAGCTCCTAACCAGTTGATCTTATAGGAAACTTAGTATCGAGTTTTTTGTTGCCCTTTCGATTATCTAGATACGCATTTTTCTACATTTTTTTATCGAATCATTAGAAGGTACTTTTCGATGGAATCAGGCTTTGGCAACCCGTAGCTCCGCGAGGGTCGATCCTAGCGAAAACTTTGTATGACGTTTTTTGTTGCCCTCTTGATTGTCCAGATACGCATTTTCTAGATTTTTTTTTTTTTGTCAAGCCATATGCGCTACTTTCTGCCATATTTATCTGATTGGTCCCGAAGTAAGCTCAAAATCTCTTTGTCTATAGCGCAACCACGGATCTAGATAATCGGAAGGGCAACAAACAACGTCGTACACATTTTTCTCTAGGATGGACCGTCGTGTAGATACGGGTCGCCAAAGCCCGAATTCAACGAAAAGTGGCTCAAAATAGATTAAAAAAATTGGAATAAAATCATTAGTGTCTAAATTCTTGATTGGGCTATAGACAAAGATAATTTAAGCTTACTCCGGGACCAATCAGATAAATCTGGCAGAAAGTAGCTTCAAATGACTTGATAAAAAAAAAACTAAAAAAATGCGTATCTAGATGATCGAAAAGGCAACAAAAAACGTCGTGCAAAGTTTCCGCTAGGATTAACCGTCTCGGAGCTACGGGTCGCCAAAGCCTGAATTCATCTGAAATTGGCTTCAAATGATTCGATAAAAAAAAAAAACTAAAAAATGCGTATCTAGATAATTGAAAGGGCAACAAAAAACTCCGTTCAGTTTACTCTAGGATCAACTAGTTAGGAGCTGCAGCTAGCCAAAGTTCCAAAAATGGAGATGCAGAAATCTTGAGGGTCATCGAGTTTTGTCATTTTGTACGAAAACCATTACTAATACTATTGGGAACCTGAGTAGGTAGATACGCCAACTAGTGGTCAAACTGGAAACTACCGCGGGTAGGTCGCTCTCATGCCGTGTGGCTGTCAGATACGCGGGAAACGGCATTATGGTCGTGAAATTATTGATAAACCTAAAAAAATGGCATTCCCTTTGCGTAAAAACAAATGTAGAAGATTCTGTTGTGTTTATAATTGCTTTAAAGCGTGTCGTGACGACGACAAGCGATTTCATAATTTTATTTCGGCGAAGCACTGTAGTCAGAATCACGAACAAATTTGGCATCGAAGAAAAACTTGATCGACTAGCAGCGTGGATTAGGGCTTTAAAAATAGGGGAAAAAATGTACTACAACAATGAGAGAATGCTGACTCCATTTCACGAAAGAGATTTCACACCATCAACCAAGTGACAGATAACCTCTGTTTCACTGTATTATTGTAATAAGTATACAGAGTTAATTCCTAACGACTCGTTGATCTGAATTTGACTAGAATCGTGAAACAAGCTTTCAGACATTTCTGAACCAATGAAAGTGTCCGAATGCTCATTTATTCGATTCTAGTCAACTTCAGATCAACGAGTCGTTAGGAATTCACTCTGTATATTATGTACTCCACTTTGACTGTGCACCGAATTTCAATAATTCGGCCTTCATTTGATTCAAAACTTTCCCGTTTATTCCGTGGGGCTCACTCCGTATAATTGTGACGTTTCTCGGGCAGAAATAAATAATTTCAATAAAGTCGTTACTGCTGGTATCGCTCGATGCTTTACCACAAACGTGTCCATTGTTATTTTCATGATATTTTCACCTTCGATCAAAGATTTGCTGCTTGGCGTTGAAGTAGCAAATGTACAAAGTTCTTGAAGTGTAATTTTCATATTTGAAACAATTCTTTTCTCTGTATATATTGCTTTCATCGATTAAAAATTGGCAAGTGAACGTGTGTCCCGTGTATCTACCATATGCTCAGCTATAAGCGACCTACCCGCCGTAGTTTGTGACTCTTCCACCAGGTGGCGAGAAATTAGGCCACGCCCCGACTAAGGATCCCAATATAAAATATAAAATCTGTAGTTGGAAATAGGAAAAAAAAATTCAACTATGGTTGTGACGAAAATAGTGACAAAAGTGACCATTTGGTCGAAAAAAGTGACAAAAAGTGACTTTTTCAAAAAAGGTGACAAATAGTGAGAAAAGTGACCAGTTACCAGCCCTGCCATACGACCTTCAAAAATGGCGGAAAAATTCAAAAAAATTAGAGGCATAATTTTTCACCAAAAGGAACCAAAAAATCCACTGGGAATCAAAATCCCAGAGGGTCACGCTCATGAGAGGTCGGTTTGACGTGAAATGTCCCATATGTATTAAGAGCATGCTATAGTCAATCTTCCCCAACCAAGTAGCCGCGTCACTTAATTCGACTGATATCAAAGCCTACGCGTAACAGAAGCAAAAAAGAAAATGATAGCGCAATTCCGCACCAAATTCTGAACACCTATACATCCCAAAATATCTTTGTTTCACGCAACAATAACGACAAAATCCTTGTTCCTACCTAAAATGATATTTGTCGCTGTCAACTGTCGTCGCGAAATATCTAAAATAAAGAACAAAATCAATATCGAAAAAAACCGGGTGTGTGCTTAGGACCACACGATAGAAGTGAAAACTTATATGGCATTTATGATTCGAAGTAATGTATATATGTATAATTAATTAAAATGTAACTCTCCGACCTGCCCTCTCTTCCATATGACTTAGGAAATGCTCGAGGGGGAAATAACTCGAGATTTGATCGACACATTATTTTTTATATAATGAATCATATAATAATTATATTTATTAATAGAATAATTCGAATCAATTCAATCATTTCAAGCTTTTTTATTTTAGCATTGAAAATGCTTCCGTTTTCGGGTCAGTAGTGAGGTCTGTGGGATCAAATCTTGAAATAATGCAACGGAAGCGATGCAACTGAAGTGCGTAATTAAAATTTGAATAAATAAATAAAAGATCGAAAACAATTCAACGAGGGACATTTCGGTAATGTGGATTTCACGGTGCACATGATTCGTAGTATAATCATAGATGGCAATAATAATAGCGCAACGTGTAAATTCAGAGATTCAGATGAAAAAATTCACGAAAACAAGATAACGAAGGACATTTTCAATGCATCAGCTGCTTGCGTTACATACAAGATCTGTAGATTATTTATTTATGGATTTCTGATTAATTTTTTTCCCATTATTTTATTCACTTCCTCGGTTATTTCTGATTACTTTACTTATTCCTCCTTATTTCGTTCAATTTCTCAGTTATTTCTCAATATTTCAGTTCTTTCTCATTATTTCATTCATTTCCTTGGTTATTTCTGTTTTATTTATTCCTCCTTATTTCGTCCAATTTCTCGGTTATTTCTCAGTGCTTTATTTATTTTCTTATTTATTTCTCATTATTTTAGTTATTCCTCGTTTATTTCAGTTATTTCTTATTATTACAGTTATTTTTCGTAATTTCAGTTACTTCTGATTATTCCATTCATTTCCTTGGTGATTTCTGATTATTTCAGTTATTTTTCCTTATTTGGTTCAATTTCTCGGTTATTCCTCATTATTTTATTTATTTTCTCATTTATTTCTCATTATTTCAGTTATTCCTGATTATTTTATTTATTTACCATCATTTCAGTTATTTCTCATTATTTCAGGCATTCCTCAATATCTCACGAGCTATTGACACGTTATTTCAACGAGTTATTGCCCCTCGGAAATGCTATAACATACCTGGATACAAAATAAGATTACCGCTATTATCAATACACAACCCCATCCGGATGAATTCACGTTACACATAATTCCATGCTGGAATTTGTGTGCACACGACAGTTCTTTCGCGCGCGTAAACTCGTCTCCAGTCTCGTCTGGCTACGACCCACGTAAAGTGTCGACTTGAGCCGAGTTCCCCCGAGCTGTCTCGGGCCCAGTTTCATTCAGAGCCCCGTTTAGAGCCCAGTAAAATAATTTTGTAAGGCGCGCCCAAAGAAGTTTTCACTTCAATAAAAATAAAAATAAAAGTAACGAATGTGACAATTATCACTCCGTCTCCGGGCTCCCCGAGCTCATGTTACAGCGATGAAGTGAGTCCGGACATTTCTTGCTACAAAACGTCGACCACGTCGGAGCGACTAGTAGCCACCAGCCCGTACCCATGCTGGGGCCAGGGGGAGATCTCGGCCAAAACCAATAGATGGCGCAAGCAGACTAGGCGGCACACGAACGGGGGAAATAAACGTCGTAGGCTTGTATTCAAGCCCATTACGCTTCTAGGGCACCGCTGCACTTATGTATAGTGTCACAATGTTAAACTACCGACTGTGAGAGCATGAGTGCTGAGCACCGAGAGAGTGAGAGTACCCAACGAACCGAGCCGTAACACTTTCAAGTTTCAAAAGACCAAAAATAATCGCGGCTGAACGCGACTCCGTAGAAATCGCGGTATGCGTCTAGCTAGTCGCACCGCGGCTAGCTAAACATGACAGACACAAGAGCGAGTCGTTAGTTGTTCATGTCACATCTGATCTTTAAGTCAATCCGAGCGATAATGGTATACTATAGTGTATTATCTGTTGATAAATGAGAATGAGGAATTCTCAGCCGTAGTTTGGATATTTCTACGTTATGAATTAGTCGTCACTCTAAGGTCATTGGAGTAGGAGTTGTATCAAGATAGAGAAGGAGACCACTCGTGGATCTCTCGAGCCAAGCGAGAGACAAAGAGATGTTTGGATGAGACGTACATTCCTCAGCAGTGAATAGCAACGACGGACCGTTTGTATAATCGATGGATTTATTGGTCTGCACTACTCACCGTCTCGTAGCTCACAGTAGGTTGTGTGCGAAAACAAAATAAGCGAAAAATTTTTCTCCTGTAGTACCTAAGTGAGAAGTTAAACGTTTCCCCAGGTGATACTTCGAGACTCGGAGCAGGTATATCGTGACTGTAAATACAACTATGAAATTGAATGACCACACAAAACAAACAAAAAGTGAGTTTGAAACACTGGATGAGGATGTAACGTCAACTTCCGGAGCACTAAACATTCACTGGACACTCAACGCATCATCAATATTCCACACTTTGATGAAGATAAACTGAACTGAAGGATGATTCGAAGAACTGAAACCAGTGTCTCCCTTGTTCCACAAGAGAAACCTAATTCTGTTCCGAAGCTTTGATCGCGAGTAACTCTGCGCGGCGTAAATACACAAAAATCCTAATTTTAGTAGAATTTACACAGACACCACGCACGCGGTTGTCGGCGCGAGACTGACTACCGCTGAAGCGTCGCGGTGCGTCGCTTCCCCTCCTTCAGCCCAAGAGTGACGCGGCACCTTTCCCCTCGTGCCGGGAACGGGCTTCAACTGCGCTTAACCGCCGACGCGGCCTAAGGAGCACAGAATCTTGGGTAAGGCCGGTTCTATCTCAAATCACGCAGCAAGGTTGGGACGAAAAATTTAAACGATCCCGAGAAATGTATGTCATTCTTCAACGAATTTAAGGAGACCCGTATTTTTTCATTTTGCTGTGAAAAAAAATCTGTCCGCTTGCACGGCTATTCTCACTTTTTGACGAAAACAAACTTTTATGAATCGCGAAGATTTCGTTCTACGTTCAAACGGCCGTAACTTTACAACCAATCGACGGATTTGAGTCGTCTTTGTTTTCAAAATGTACGTATTTTTGTCTTCTCTCAGGCGGTTCCAAGATGATGATAATCGATTGAAAAATGCCGAAATTATTCAACATAAAGTAAAATAACGTGAAGAAATTCAACCACGATTTTCGGCAATTGAATATTTTTTTATTCGATCGCCTATTTTTTCTTGAATAGTCTCCAAAAAGCAATAACTTTTCGCGCGAGTTTAGTTAAGAGCCAAGCCCATTGAAAAAAGTGATGATTTTTCAAATATCACGAATTTTCATTGAAATTGTGAAGCATATGTATACAAGGAAATAGATGGGTATAGAGAGTATGAAATATCTATTCAAAATATAAGACTATAAGTCTTGACACCATGAATATACCATACAAACACCAGAGCTTCAATATGATTCGATTGGAAACACCCCATACATGAACGATCAACAATCCATTTACAAATATCATTTTTTTTTTAAATTCATATTTGTTTCACATTTATTAGATATATATAATTGAATATTAAATTACATTCTTATTATTCAGAATATTTCGGGCTCAATATAATCGAATTAAAAACAGCTGAAAGTAACATTGTTTGTTTAGCTTTTTATGTATAAATAACTAGCCGATCCGAAGCCCGCGCTCCGCGCGGGCCGAAGATTTCTCGAATTCTCAGATTCTCGAAATGATGATGATTGTCTCATAACTTGTATCGTGGGTTGTCTTCCTTAGCATTAAAATTAACTATTTTTAGAGCTGTGCGAATATAGTATTCGAATCGAATTGAATCGTATATTTAGTTCAAGATTTCGAATAATTCGATTTTCCGAGTAACTCGAATTTTCGAATAGTTAGAGATTTCAAATAATTTGAATTTTTGAATAATTCGAGATTTCGAATAACTCAAACATTCCGAACTATCCGCACTATTCGAACTATTCGTAATTTTCGAACTCTTCGAATTATTTGAAGATTTGGATCCTTCTAAAATTTGACACTTTCAAAGATTGAAATAATCGAGGAAATAATTTGAGTTAGTCGAGGATGCGCATTAGTCGGTCCGAATTCAGAACATTTTATTGTTGTTCGAATCGAGAACACTTTTTACGCTCACTCACTAAGTTGAGGTTTTTTCCTATGGGCCGTTGCTACGAATCTGAACCATTTCGTACGTGTAGTTTCGTACCAAGAAACATATCCGCGCTCCATCAACGATCTAACCACGAACAATTGCGAAGATGAAAATCAGCTTTGGTCTCATAAGTTCCAATTTCGCTCAAATCCGAATGAATCTTACAAAAACACTTGTATTTTCTCAACGCGCACCCAATTTTCAAGATCCTATGTCGATTGATGTAGGAGTTAATCCATTGTGAGGAGAATAATTTTCGGACAAATTACAATTACTTCAGTTGAAAATTGATGAAAAAAAATATGCACCCAATTGTTGTTCATCAATTTTTAATTTTCTCAAAAACCTTCCTTCTTTTTAAGGCTTCGAACTTTTTGCATCTCAATTTTTCCACTCAAATCCAAACTGCTCAAGAGCTCTATGGTTTTATTTTTTTAAACTCATCTTTCTCGGCAAAGATTTTAGAGGTGAGAAAATGTATTATGGGACGAAAATCTGTTAACGAAGATCAATTTCTGAATTGAATGATCGATCTTTCTACGCAGCTTGGATATGACAAGAGGTGAGTGAGGTTCTATTCTACACAGAATCGTTCTACACGGTGGATGTTCTACACGAATTATTCTACACCATTCTTTCTACACCATTTTTTTTCTACACCGTTATTTTCTACACCGTTTTTTTTCTACACCGTTTTTTTCTACACCGATTTTTTTCTACACCGTTTTTTTCTACACCGATTTTTTTCTACACCGTTTTTTCCTACACCAATTTTTTTCTACACAATTTTTTTCTACACCATAATTGTACTACACGCGTCGGTTCTACACAACCAAGTGACAATAAATTGTTCTCCAGAATTTATTCTACACCGTATTTTTTCTACACCATTTTTTTCTACACCGTTTTTTTTCTACACCGTTTTTTTCTACACCGATTTTTTTCTACACCGTTTTTTTCTACACCGATTTTTTTCTACACCGTTTTTTTCTACACCGATTTCTTTCTACACCGTTTTTTGCAGTTGCGGGTTAGTTCATCGTTAGATCATGGTTTTCATGTTCCGTTATTTTACTTTTCAGACATTCTATATATTCTTTAATTTTGTATTCTTTAATTTTGTATGATGAATCAAAGAGTACTCTCTTCAGACTCATTTTTGACAGTCAACGCAGCTCAGTTCTGACAGCTTTTTTTATCCATTGAAGCTGCATCGCCCGGGCCAAAGTGCTGACAGTTCTCAGCTCACATAATACCATTCTGACAGAGTTCTGTACGAAATCACTATTTCTATCCGATTATTCTTTTAATCTGAACAAATTACTTTTATTTCTAAAATTGAATGACAAGTATTGAAACCATTCAAAAATCCTCCGGAATAAATTTCTAATTTTTTGCAAATGGGTAATTAGTTTCAAATGAAATGTTAATTTTCGAAAAAATGAGGAATTGGCCCAAAAGAAAATGCTCATTTCTCGAAAAAAAAATGGACAAATAATGACGGATAAAATAATAATAATAATCATAATAATAATAATAATAATAATAATTAAAATGAAGAAAGTAGTCAGTCATGTAACATTGTTGAAGAATTTTATGCACTTACATGCCCGTATCTCAGTACACTGTATTTCATGCATCATCATTCCGAAGAATGATTAGCAGTTTCATAAAATTTAATGATACCATAGAATGCACAAACCGCAAAGTCAAATACAGTACAACTTCGTCGAGGAATTATTTTTCAAATAATCTTACCAACATAGCCTTTTTTCGATGCAGTTGACCACGAATTAAAAAAAAAATTGTTCAACCTTCAAGAATTGCTCACTTTCGTGAAATGAGCAAATTAGCTTATCACATTATTAATTTTTCGAACAATTTACAATTTTGATTTTGAATACTCTATAATCTCTAATAATCATTCGTATGGTTCCAGTTTGAAATTTAACGGACTATACAAATCGATCGATTGATTGATATAATATAACTCTGACTGAGAAGAGTCACTCAATTCGAGTCTTTCGTACAAACCTCAGGAAGAAAGAAAAAATCGAAAGAAAGTATAATTTATCATTCGAGTAAAAATTCTCCCATATCAATTAATTGATTGATGATTCGTATAGTCCGTCAAATTTCAAACAATTACCAATTTCTGTTAGATTTATATCATGAGAAGTTAATCGTCAGCGTCGCAAAATTTTACCATCGTAGAATCTTTTCCGCAGCGCGATTAGAGGTTACTCGTCAGCGTCGCAGATTTTACCTCCCGCAGATTCTTTCTCTAATCGCTATTCCTGTTAGATTCATGTGAGAGGTTAATCGTCAGCGTCACAGTTTTTACCATCGCAGATTCTTTTACCTATTGCTATTCATGTTAGATCAATATGAAAGGTCAATTGTCAGCGTTGCAGATTTTACCATCGCAGATTCTTTTCCCTGTTGCAATTCCCGCAGATTCTTTCTCTAATAGCTATTCCTGTTAGATGCATATGAGAGGTTAATCGTCAGCGTCACAGATTTTACCATCGCAGATTCTTTCACCTATTGCTATTCATGTTAGATCAATATGAAAGGTCAATTGTCAGCGTTGCAGATTTTACCATCGCAGATTCTTTTCCCTGTTGCAATTCCCGCAGATTCTTTCTCTAATCGCTATTCCTGTTAGATTCATGTGAGAGGTTAATCGTCAGCGTCACAGTTTTTACCATCGCAGATTCTTTTACCTATTGCTATTCATGTTAGATCAATATGAAAGGTCAATTGTCAGCGGTGCAGATTTTACCATCGCAAATTCTTTTCCCTATTGCAATTCCTGTTAGGTTCATATGAGAGGTTAATCGTCAGCGTCGCAGATATTACCATCGCAGATTTTCTGTTGCACCACAATTTCTCTTAGATTCATATGAGAGATTAATCATCAGCGTCGCAGATTCTTTTCCGCATCGCAATTTCTTCCAGATTCATATGAAAGGTTAATCGTCAGCGTGGCAGATTCTTTTCCGCATCGCAATTTCTTCCAGATTCATATGAGAGGTTAATCGTCAGCGTCGCAGATTCTTTCCCGTACGGAAGTATATATATTTTGTGAAGTATATGAAAAATATATTTCAACCTAAATATATGTCCTTTATAAGTAATTTATAATATATTTACATGTTTCATATATGTAAAATATATTTGATATTTCTCGCGATTCCGACACCAACTCTAATGCTTCGTATATATAATGATTATATTTTTAATATCTTTATTATATATTCGCGTTTTATATGTGACACATATATGGTCGATATGCGTTGCGAAATGCATGCAAAATATAAATATTATATATTTCGATGCTCATATTTCCTGCTTATATTTTCGAAGCAATAGCACATGTATATCATATATATTACACAAGGTATACCCCAATATATGTCACTACATCATCATTGAATATAGGTGACAGATATATGCTACATATATGTTGAGTTTTATATCTGACACATATATGGTCGATATGCGTTGGGAAATGCATGCAAAATATATACATTATATATTTGAATGCTTATATCTCCTGCTTATATTTTTGCAGCATATAGCACATATATTTCATATATATAATACGAGGTACATCACAATATATGTTACTATCATGGGGAAGTATATATATTTTGTGAAATATATAAAAAATATATTTGAAACTAATTAAATGTCGTTTAAAAGTCATCTATAATTTATTTACACTTTGCATATATGTAAAATATATTAGAAATTTCTTGCGATTCCGACACCAACTCTAATGCTTCGTATATATGATAACTATATTTTTAATATATTAATTATGTATTCGATTTTTTTATGTGACACATATATGGTCGATAAGATCCTCACTCTGCATTTCTACAACCTAACAGATTATCACTATTTATACATCAGAAAATATGAAGCTCTAACTATAAATCACTAAAAGATGGACCAACATTCAATAGCTGGTTTGGTGCAGTGGCTAGAGCGGGCGATTCGTAAGACAAAGTGACTGAGAAGATCGTGGTTCGAATCCCGGTTAAGCCTCGCGTTTTTTTTTTTTTCTCGAAAAATACGTGACAGCGGCGGTGTACAATCAATTATGAGTACTCCATCTCTGTCGAACCACGTAAATTTGCTTTTTATTATTAATATTTAATTTCCGTACGGGCATACCTCTTCCATATATTTGTCGCATGTATTTCGATTATAAAAAAAATATATCGAATATATATATCAAATATAAAAAAAGCGGCAAAAAGTTGTCTATTTATTATATATTCGAAAATGTTGAGAATATATATGTCTCATTTGTATATTATTTATATTCTTGGACATATATATATTTCCGTACAGGTTTCCGCATCGCAATTTCTCCCAGATTCATATGAGAGGTTAATCGTCAGCGTCGCAGATTCTTTTCCACATCTCAATTTCTTCCAGATTCATATGAGAGGTTAATCGTCAGATATTACCATCGCAAATTTTCTGTCGCATCGCAATTTCTGTTAGATTCATATGAGAGGTTGATCGTCAGCGTCGCAGATTCTTTCCCGTATCGCAATTTCTTCCAGATTCATATGAGAGGTTATTCGTCAGATATTACCATCGCTGATCTTCTGTCGCATCGCAATTTCTGTTAGATTCATATGAGAGGTCAATCGTCAGCGTCGCAGATTCTTTTCCGCATCGCGATTTCTTCCAGATTCATATGAGAGGTTAATCGTCAGATATTACCATCGCAGATTGTCTGTCGCATCGCAATTTCTGTTAGATTCATATGAGAGGTCAATCGTCAGCGTCGCAGATTCTTTTCTGCATTGCAATTTCTTCGAGAATGAATATGATGTGGAAATGAATATGAATATGAATATGAGAGGTTAATCGTCAGCGTCGCAGATTCTTTTCCGCATTGCAATTTCTTCCAGAATGAATACGATATGAATATGAACATGAGAGGTTAATCGTCAGCGTCGCAGATATTACCATCGCAGATTTTCAATTTTACAATTATATTGTATAAAAAATATTAAATTGAGATCGATGAAAAACAATAGACTGAAATATATGAAACATGTTATCCTTTTTCTGTTGCATCGCAATTTCTGTTAGATTCATATGAGAGGTTAATCGTCAGCGTCGCAGATTCTTTTCCGCATCGCAATTTCTTCCAGATTCATATGAGAGGTTAATCGTCAGCGTCGCAGATTCTTTTCCGCATTGCAATTTCTTCCAGAATGAATACGATATGAATATGAATATGAGAGGTTAATCGTCAGCGTCGCAGATATTACCATCGCAGATTTTCTGTCGCATCGCAATTTCTGTTAGATTCATATGAGAGGTTAATCGTCAGCGTCGCAGATTCTTTTCCGCATTGCAATTTCTTCCAGAATGAATACGATATGAATATGAATATGAAAGGTTTAATCGTCAGCGTCGCAGATATTACCATCGCAGATTTTCTGTTGCACCACAATTCCTCTTAGATTCATATGAGAGGTTAATCATCAGCGTCGCAGATTCTTTTCCGCATCGCAATTTCTTTCAGATTCATATGAGAGGTTAATCGTCAGATATTACCATCGCAGATTTTTTGTCGCATCGCAATTTCTGTTAGATTCATATGAGAGGTCAATCGTCAGCGTCGCAGATTCTTTTCTGCATTGCAATTTCTTCGAGAATGAATATGATGTGAATATGAATATGAATATGAATATGAATATGAGAGGTTAATCGTCAGCGTCGCAGATATTACCATCGCAGATTTTCTGTTGCATCGCAATTCCTGTTAGATTTATATGAGAGGTTCATCTTCAGCGTCGCAGATATTACTATCGCAGATTCTTCTTTGAATTGAAATATTCCTCTTAGATTCATATGAAAGGTTCATCGTCAGCGTTGCAGATTTCATCTCGTCAGCGTCGCAGATATTACCATTGAAGATTATTTTCCCTATCATAATTATCCTGTTAGATTCATATGAGAGGTTAATCGTCAGCGTCACAGATTTTACCATCGCAGATTCTTTTACCTGTTGCTATTCATGTTAGATCAATATGAAAGGTCAATTGTCAGCGTTGCAGATTTTACCATCGCAAATTCTATTCCCTATTGCAATTCCTGTTAGGTTCATATGAGAGGTTAATCGTCAGCGTCGCAGATTTCACCATCGCAGATTCTTTTCCCTATTGCAATTCCTGTCAGGTTCACATGAGAGGTTAATCTTCATCTTCAGCGTCAGCCACAGGTATTTCCATGAAAGATTCTTTTTCCTATCGCAATAATCTTGTTAGACTCGTATGAGAGGTCCATCGTCAGCGTTGCAGATTTTACCATCGCAGATTCTGTTCCCTGTTGCAATTCCCGCAGATTCTTTCTCTAATCGCTATTCCTGTTAGATTCATATGAGAGGTTAATCGTCAGCGTCACAGTTTTTACCATCGCAGATTCTTTTACCTATTGCTATTCACGTGAGATCAATATGAAAGGTCAATTGTCAGCGTTGCTGATTTTACCATCGCAAATTCTTTTCCCTATTGCAATTCCTGTTAGGTTCATATGAGAGGTTAATCGTCAGCGTCGCAGATTTCACCATCGCAGATTCTTTTCCTATTGCAATTCCTGTCAGGTTCACATGAGAGGTTAATCTTCAGCGTCAGCGTCAGCCACAGGTATTTCCATGGAAGATTCTTTTTCCTATCGCAATAATCCTGTTAGACTCGTATGAGAGGTCCATCGTCAGCGTTGCAGATTTTACCATCGTAGATTCTTTTCCCTGTTGCAATTCCCGCAGATTCTTTCTCTAATCGCTATTCCTGTTAGATTCATATGAGAGGTTGATCGTCAGCGTCGCAGATTCTATACCGCATTGCAATTTCTTCCAGAATGAATATGATATAAATATGAATATGAATATGAATATGAATATGAGAGGTTAATCGTCAGCATGGCAGATATTACCATTCCGCATCGCAATTTCTTCCAGATTTATGAGAGGTTAATCGTCAGCGTCGCGGATATCACCATCGCCAGCGTCGTAGATTTTACCATCGCAGATTCTTTTCCGCATCGCAATTTCTTCCAGATTTATGAGAGGTTAATCGTCAGCGTCGCGGATATCACCATCGCCAGCGTCGTAGATTTTACCATCGCAGATTCTTTTCCGCATCGCAATTTCTTCCAGATTTATATGAGAGGTTAATCGTCAGCATCGCGGATATCACCATCGCCAGCGTCACAGATTTTACCATCGCAGATTCTTTTCCGCATCGCAATTTCATCGTCAGCGTCGCACATTTTACCATCGCAGATTCATTTTTGCATCGCGATTTCGTCCTCATCGCAATTTCTTCGTCGCAGGTTAAATCCAAAGTGTAGTTTATTCTTTTGATCGGTTAGGTCAGGTTCGCAGTGACAGTTCTGACAGTTCAGCCGTAGGGTTGCAGTGACAGTTAGCTCTCGGCTCATCTCAGACCGAACGCGACTCGCGCAGTCAATCGCAGCGCGAATAAAGCGACAACAATAAGCAACGATAATTCGACCATCGGCCGCGTTCGGGTGTGACACCAACTTTTTACTAAAGGGACTAGCATCGCACGCGCGCGCTGCGCGCGCGCCTCATTCCACGTTAATTGCCCTAATATATACGTTTATTTATTCCAATATTATGTTCGCAGATAATTTACAATAAAACTCTGGCAGTCGACGGTTCGCAGTTCACAGCCCATTTCACGCCGATCATGTCAATCTCAGCTCACTTCAGACTTATTTCTGACAGCTGATAGCACTGATCATCTCGTTTCAACGCTGTCAAATGTGACGGCCTCAATTTTCAGCTCTCTTGATTGAAATTCATCATTAATCTTTACCAGTAAAATTATTATCCTATAAAATAAAATTCAGCGCAATTCAACATCAAATACACGTTTGTTGAAGCTTCAACGACAGCTCATCGACTACGTCACTTTGATTCTAACCTGACCTGACCTGACTTAACCGATGGCGAAAATACAGCCAGCTGTCAGAACTGTCAGAACTTCTGTCAGAATGGTATTATTCCGAAGTCAGCTGAGAACTGTCAGCACTTGGGCCTAGGCGATGCAACTTCAATGGATAAATACCATACAGCACAGATAGTTAATGCATAGCTGACAGAGCTAACCTGTCAGAATATTTGAGACAGTCTGACGTTCCTCTCGTGTGAATTACAATAATGTATTGGGATAAATATATGACAAATAAATTAAATATGAAAATTAACTTCTAATGAATCTAACCTGACCTAACCGATGGCGAAAATACTGCTAGCTGTCAGAATTGAGTTTGAAGTGATCTGAGAACTGTCAGAGCTTCTGTCAGAATAGTACAGCTGAGAACTGCAACGTCAATGCATGAACATTAACCATACAGCACAGATAAAACGCATAGCTGTCAAAATATATGAGACAGTCTGACGGTTCTTAGAGTGCGAAACAATAACACATGATAACACTCAAAACACAATTTATTCAACGGTGTAAGGTTGTGTCGACGGGAGTGTGAAAGAAGGTGACGTCTCAAATTGTGTCAGAAGAACGTGACATCTCAGATTGTGCCAAAAGAAGGTGACATCTCAGATTGTGCCAGAAGAACAGATCTCAGACTGGCACAATTCTTCTCCTGGCTCAATTTGAGATGTCACCTTTTTCTGGCACAATCTGAGATGTCACGTTCTTTTGGCACAATTCGCAATGTCACTTTTTTCCATACTACCATCGGTTTATACATAGTGATGAAAAAAAAATTGACTCCTCTCAACCCGGAAAACGGCTGATACATTATTGTCAACGTGAACTCTATGTTGCGTGAACAACACACACAGAAGCGGACACCAAAGGAATTCTCAAAGCGTGTCCGTTTCACTCTCAACGTCATTTCTGGATTGAACCTCGGTCAGCGGTCTTCGGAAACAATTTGCCAACTCCTCCTCGCAAAGCGTTTCACCGTCGATCATCTTGATTTCAGACATGTGCTCCAGTTGCATGTACACAGACTCGGCTGTTAACAAATTATTAACCGTATTAGAAATCATCTAAATTATATGTATTTGTAATGAATAACCGAGAAACGTAGTAGTCGATCAATTTACACGTACACTTGTCGCTTTTTTTAATCGGCCCAGTTATTGACACGTGGCAGCCTGGTACGAGAGCAGGCATGTCGACGTGATTTGCCACCTGTAGTCTTAGTTTGTATGCGCCGTCCGACACAGCACCGCTTCCGAAACTGCAAGTTCCTTGTCCCGTCGTCATGCGAACGAAAGGCACACACAAGTATCCTTCAACAGCTAAACAAGATACCTACTTATTAATTTTCCATCAATTTAACCGTCACAGTCTGAATTTTGAGAGTTATTCTTTCAAGAAACAGCTTCACAAGGATTCAATTTTATAATCTGATTAAAAAATCTCTAAATCTCCATACATATTCATTCTGCGTCTTACTTTTGATTCCCTTATACGCTGCAGCGTATTTTATTTCGACTTTTTCTATTATCTTCGGAGCAGGTCTATTCACGGTGTTCAAAGGTCCGTGAAAAATAAGTTTGGTCGCTCTTTGAATTGACAAATCATAGTCAACGAAATCTTCCTCGATTTTGTTGTATCGCAGGTCGACCGCGATCGCCTTGATATTTACAAATTCAATTATCTGAAAGATTTGTTTAAAAATTGAGGTGAAACATGAAACAAATGTAAATAATGAAAATTTGTCCGTTTATAAGCGATTATTCGTATGTTTATTACCTCCTGATATTTTACGAGATGAGAAAATATAGGAATTTGGTCCTCCCATAATAAAACTTTCACTTTCAAGTCACCGTTAGTGAGTGTGAATTTGAACAAACTGAAGCTGCGCTTCCGACCGACCGTTTGTTGACCCATGATTGAATCCACGTATCCTATGATATGTCTGGAAATTAAGTTATGTTTTCACATTATTATAGGGATTTATAAAGAGGAATAAAAGTGAGACCGGAACGAAACAGGGATGCTCGGGAAATACGGCAGATGCAAGGAATTTGACAATATTTCACTATTGATTGTCAGAGCTTTTTCAATGAAATGAAGCCAATAATAGCAATACCGACTGCTAGGGAAGATAACTACACGGAAAATTATCCGTGATTTGAGTAAAATTTACTGCACTTGGAGTAGATTCTACATCATTTCTTTTACGTGGAGGAAACACGGGCGCAAAGTGGACGACCTGGCTGAAAATTACAGTACAGCAAACTTTTTTAGAGTTCAAAATCGATGTAATTTGAGCAGGAGACAAAAAAACAAATATTCTCCGATGGGACATGAATTTCGAGAAAACGGTTAAAAGCGGTTGTGAACAGAAAAAAAGTTTTATCCACTTGCAGCTGAAGTACCCACTGTATCCGGGCCCACCCTATATTTTTTTATGCACAGAACATTGCATCGTGGAATTCTAAATGATATGTTCTGAACTTACAGCGTATTGTCGTCGTGTTGAACCTCGCGTAAAACCGCTGATTGCGTCAGTACTGGAACTTTTAGTGCCATTTCAATGAGTAAAATTTTTTTTTAAGTTTTTATAAACCCGTTGAGATGAAGTTCTTGCGATCAAAAATTGTTGATTTATTTCCAATAGCAACGCAATTGTTATTTTGGTTTTGGAGTAGTTAATGGCAACACGATCAATTATTTGTTCTCCGCTTATCAATAAATTGAATATTGGTTCATCAGCAGTTAGTAATACCGCAGCATATTCATGTCATTCGATTCATTTTGAAAATTTGTCACACGCCATGGTAAGTCCACAATAGGGTACCAGCACGTCGACGTTCGACGCAACGCTCTGACGTCACCCAGCAAATCGCGTGTGACAAATTTTCAAAATGAATCGAATGACATGAATATGCTGCGGTATTACTAACTGCTGATGAACCAATATTCAATTTATTGATAAGCGGAGGACAAATAATTGATCGTGTTGCCATTAACTACTCCAAAACCAAAATAACAATTGCGTTGCTATTGGAAATAAATCAACAATTTTTGATCGCAAGAACTTCATCTCAACGGGTTTATAAAAACTTAAACAAGCGGGTTTGGGCTGACTATGAGCCAGCCTTCGAACTTCCCGTTATTTATTTTATTCTCAGCTATTTTCAAATTTGTAAATCTGACCTCAGATTCTTGATCAGCGGTTCAAAAAACCTTCGAGTACAAATTTCCGTAAGATTTCGAATGTTTTTAGTATTTTTCCCAGCAAATCGGACTCGCCATTTTGAATTTCGCTAATCTGACTTCAGATTCGTGATCAGTGACCCAAAAAACCTACGAGTACCAAGTTTCATCCAAATCCAAATGTTTTTAGTTTTTTTGCAGCACATCGAATACGCCAAATGAAAATTTTGCAAAACTGACTTCAGATTCGTGATCAGCGATCAAAAAAACCATATGGTACCAAATTTCATTGAAATCCGCTGATTCGTTCTCAAGATATCGTCATTTTTGTTGCGTTTTTTAGAATTTTGTTATTTGAATAGTTCAAAAAGTACTAATCCGATCAAAGCCAAAATCTAATCAGTTCTAAGTTGAGAAAAGCCCCGTCGACTGAGCCCTATCTGATCAAAATCCGCGAACTCGTTCTCGAGATATCGCGCGGACAAAAATGTGGTCACATACACACACACACACATACACACACACACACACATACACACACACATACACACACACATACACACACACATACACACACACATACACACACACATACACACACACACACACACCCAGACGTCAAACTGAAAATAGTCGGAGGTGATTCTTTGGACCTCGAAATGTGGAGATTTAGTAAAAACTCGACTTTTCATTTTCGGGGTGATCACAATAACTTCCTTTTTTCTCTGAAAACAGCGAAACGGGAAGTTAAAAAAAATTTTACTCATTGAAATGGCACTAAAAGTTCCAGTACTGACGCAATCAGCGGTTTTACGCGAGGTTCAACACGACGACAATACGCTGTAAGTTCAGAACATATCATTTAGAATTCCACGATGCAATGTTCTGTGCATAAAAAAATATAGGGTGGGCCCGGATACAGTGGGTACTTCAGCTGCAAGTGGATAAAACTTTTTTTCTGTTCACAACCGCTTTTATCCGTTTTCTCGAAATTCATGTCCCATCGGAGAATATTTATTTTTTTGTCTCCTGCTCAAATTACATCGATTTTGAACTCTAAAAAAGTTTGCTGTACTGTAATTTTCAGCCAGGTCGTCCACTTTGCGCCCGTGTTTCCTCCACGTAAAAGAAATGATGTAAAATCTACTCCAAGTGCAGTAAATTTTACTCAAATCACGGATAATTTTCCGTGTAGTTATCTTCCCTAGCAGTCGGTATTGCTATTATTGGCTTCATTTCATTGAAAAAGCTCTGACAATCAATAGTGAAATATTGTCAAATTCCTTGCATCTGCCGTATTTCCCGAGCATCCCTGTTTCGTTCCGGTCTCACTTTTATTCCTCTTTATAAATCCCTATAATAATGTGAAAACATAACTTAATTTCCAGACATATCATAGGATACGTGGATTCAATCATGGGTCAACAAACGGTCGGTCGGAAGCGCAGCTTCAGTTTGTTCAAATTCACACTCACTAACGGTGACTTGAAAGTGAAAGTTTTATTATGGGAGGACCAAATTCCTATATTTTCTCATCTCGTAAAATATCAGGAGGTAATAAACATACGAATAATCGCTTATAAACGGACAAATTTTCATTATTTACATTTGTTTCATGTTTCACCTCAATTTTTAAACAAATCTTTCAGATAATTGAATTTGTAAATATCAAGGCGATCGCGGTCGACCTGCGATACAACAAAATCGAGGAAGATTTCGTTGACTATGATTTGTCAATTCAAAGAGCGACCAAACTTATTTTTCACGGACCTTTGAACACCGTGAATAGACCTGCTCCGAAGATAATATAAAAAGTCGAAATAAAATACGCTGCAGCGTATAAGGGAATCAAAAGTAAGACGCAGAATGAATATGTATGGAGATTTAGAGATTTTTTAATCAGATTATAAAATTGAATCCTTGTGAAGCTGTTTCTTGAAAGAATAACTCTCAAAATTCAGACTGTGACGGTTAAATTGATGGAAAATTAATAAGTAGGTATCTTGTTTAGCTGTTGAAGGATACTTGTGTGTGCCTTTCGTTCGCATGACGACGGGACAAGGAACTTGCAGTTTCGGAAGCGGTGCTGTGTCGGACGGCGCATACAAACTAAGACTACAGGTGGCAAATCACGTCGACATGCCTGCTCTCGTACCAGGCTGCCACGTGTCAATAACTGGGCCGATTAAAAAAAAGCGACAAGTGTACGTGTAAATTGATCGACTACTACGTTTCTCGGTTATTAATTACAAATACATATAATTTAGATGATTTCTAATACGGTTAATAATTTGTTAACAGCCGAGTCTGTGTACATGCAACTGGAGCACCCCAATAAACACAAAATAGTTGAATACACGTTTAAAAATGGTGGATCAAAAACACAAACACGTGTAGAATAAACGTGTAATATTCATTGAGAGAACACGTATCAGAAACGATGTAATGTCCGCCCTTTACACTAGTTTTTCAACGTTTGAAAGACGTGTATTACACATCTTTTACACGATCAATATCACCGTGTCTTAGAAACGTGGATTACGTGGTTGTCCATACGCATTGATTCACCGTTGAAAGAACACGTATCAGAAACGATGTAATGTCCGCCCTTTACACTAGTTTTTCAACGTTTGAAAGACGTGTATTATACATCTTTTACACGATCAATATCATCGTGTTTTAGAAACCTCGATTACGCGGTTGTCCATACGCATTGATTTACCGTTGAACGAACACGTATCGGAAACGATGTAATGTCCGGCCGTTCCACTGGTTTTTGATCGTTTAAAAGACGTGTATTATCCAACTTTTACACCATCAATATCATCGTGTTTGAGAAACGTTCATTGAACGTAATTTATTCGTTTATGTGGCTGTTATAGAGCAACACCTGGAACGTGTTTTAAACGTTTAATATACGTTGAACGTACGCGTTGTGTACATGGAAGAGCAAAAAGAAAATTTTACGAAAAAGTTTTTTTTTACTTTTTACTGGCTATTTTCGGTGTTTCAGGTTAACCTAACTTATATTCGAGTACACAGGTCAATTAAAACGCATTTCGAGTTCGCTGTAACTTTTTTGCTTCCCTAAGACCTAGCCGGGGTTTGAACCCGGAACGCTCGCCGCTGTTCGTATTACTAGTCGCACGCCCTAACCACTACGCTATACCGCCGCTTGAATAACACTGCAACGTTTCGATATATGGATTCACCAGGAACAATGATGAAATGTTCAGAAATCTAGATTTATTATCTCTCTGATTGTTTGTTTGATCACGTCGTGTATGTTCCTGAAATTATAGAAGGAAGAAATGAACTGATTGATGTAATTTACACGTCTTCCAGACACGTAATTACACGTGATCTTTAGACCAGCCCATACACAAGACTACAACCCGAACACGGCATACGTCATATTGTACGTCACGTTGATGCGACCTTTACACGTGCTCGAATTATCAACGTGTTTACACGTGGTTTGCACGAATGTTCGACGATTAAATATCATAATAGTTACGTGTGTTTTACACGATTTCTAGGCGCGTGGATGACAGAATTAATTTTTGCGTTCAATCAACGCTTAAACTTACACGAATTATCAACGTGTTTACACGTGATTTACACGAATATTCGATGGGTGAATATCAGAGTAGTTACGTGTGTTTTACACGATAAACAGACGCGTGAATGAAACAATTAATTTTTGGATTCGATCAACGCTTACATTTCTACGGATAATCAACGTGTTTACACGTGATTTACACGAATATTCGACGGATAAATATCAGACTAGTTACGTGTGTTTTACACGATAAACAGACGCGTGGATCAAACGATTAATTTTTGCATTCGATCAACGCTTACATTTCTACGGATAATCAACGTGTTTACACGTGATTTACATGAATATTCGACGGATAAATATCAGAGTAGTTACCTGTGTATTACACTATTACTAGACGCGTGAAATACACAATTAATTTTTGTGTTGAATCAACGCTTGAACTTACACGAATTATCAACGTGTTTACACGTGATTTACACGAATATTCGACGGGTAAATATCAGAGTAGTTACCTGTGTTTTACAGGATCACTAGACACGTGAATTACACAGTTGATTTTTGCGTTGAATCAACGCTTGAACTTACACGAATTATCAACGTGTTTACACGTGATTTACACCAATATTCGAAGGGTAAATATCAGAGTAGTTACCTGTGTTTTACACGATCACTAGACGCGTGAATTACACAGTTGATTTTTGCGTTGAATCAACGCTTGAACTTACACGAATTATCAACGTGTTTACACGTGATTTACACGAATATTCGACGGGTAAATATCAGAGTAGTTACCTGTGTTTTACACGATCACTAGACACGTGAATTACACAGTTGATTTTTGCGTTGAATCAACGCTTGAACTTACACGAATTATCAACGTGTTTACACGTGATTTACACCAATATTCGAAGGGTAAATATCAGAGTAGTTACCTGTGTTTTTACACGATCACTAGACGCGTGAATTACACAGTTGATTTTTGCGTTGAATCAACGCTTGAACTTACACGAATTATCAACGTGTTTACACGTGATTTACACGAATATTCGACGGGTAAATATCAGAGTAGTTACCTGTGTTTTACACGATTACTAGACGTGTGAATTACGCAATTAATTTTTGCGTTAAATCAACGCTTGAACTTACACGAATTATCAACGTGTTTACACGTGATTTACACGAATATTCGACGGGTAAATATCAGAGTAATTACCTGTGTTTTACTCGATTACTAGACGCCTGAATTACACAATTAATTTTTGCGTTGAATCAACGCTTGAACTTACACGAATTATCAACGTGTTTACACGTGATTTACACGAATATTCGACGGGTAAATATCAGAGTAGTTACCTGTGTTTTACACGATTACTAGACGCCTGAATTACACAATTAATTTTTGCGTTGAATCAACGCTTGAACTTACACGAATTATCAACGTGTTTACACGTGGATGCAACGTCAAATTATCGTTTAGAAAAAATAACGGTATACACGTGATTTCTCCACGTTAGATTCACGTGTATAAAACGTGGATGGAAAACTTGTGGATGGATAAACGTGTAATTTTTCCACCAACACCATATTTCCACCAATTTTACGTGGAATAAACGTGTTCTACACCATCTTGTGTTTACTGGGACATGTCTGAAATCAAAATGATCGACGGTGAAACGCTTTGCGAGGAGGAGTTGGCAAATTGTTTCCGAAGACCGCTGACCGAGGTTCAATCCAGAAATGACGTTGAGAGTGAAACGGACACGCTTTGAGAATTCCTTTGGTGTCCGCTTCTGTGTGTGTTGTTCACGCAACATAGAGTTCACGTTGACAATAATTTATCAGCCGTTTTCCGGGTTGAGAGGAGTCAATTTTTTTTCATCACTATGTATAAACCGATGGTAGTATGGAAGAAAGTGACATCGCGAATTGTGCCAAAGGAACGTGACATCTCAGATTGTGCCAGAAAAAGGTGACATCTCAAATTGAGCCAGGAGAAGAATTGTGCCAGTCTGAGATCTCAAGTTCTTCTGGCACAATCTGAGATGTCACCTTCTTTTGGCACAATCTGAGATGTCACGTTCTTCTGACACAATTTGAGACGTCACCTTCTTTCACACTGCCGTCGACACAACCTTACACCGTTAAATAAATTGTGTTTTGAGTGTTATCATGTGTTATTGTTTCGCACTCTAAGAACCGTCAGACTGTCTCATATATTTTGATAGCTATGCGTTTTATCTGTGCTGTATGGTTAATGTTCATGCATTGAAGTTGCAGTTCTCAGGTGTACTTTACTACAGGGAAAAAGTGCACCAGTAATTAATAAATCAAAATTTCGCGCCATATAGCAGGGCAAAGTGATCCCTCAAGTTCAATATATAAAAATAAAAGTCAGCGCAATTTACCGTAAAACGCATTCCGTTCTCAAAATATATTCATGTTTTTAAAATTCTGAATTATAAATAACTCTAATAAATAGGGATTACTAATTACTAATAATAATGAAATAACAATTGAGGGCATTGTAAATTTGGAATTGCCTAATCTAATTTATGTACAATTCATTGTAAACATAGTTTTTTATTTCATTCTCATTCTCACCTCGATGATTATTATTCAGGAAAATTTTCAACGAGTCCCACGAACGTACCCTAGAACATGCGACATATAGTTGACCATGGTTGAAAACATCTCTTCGAAGATCAATTCCAATTTTTTCGAAAGTTTGTCCCCGAGCTTTATTGATAGTCATCGCGAATGCCAGTTTTATTGGAAATTGTCTCCGTTTGAAAGTAAAGGGATATACGTCTTCGCAGTATAATGTAATTCGATTTAAAAATACTATCTCACCGGCTTGGTCACCTGTTAAGATTTTGCATTGCAGTAAATGATTTCCAAGTTGCAATACCAATAACCTCGTGCCGTTGCAAAGACCTTCATTCATACTCAAGTTCCTAATGAGCATAATTATACTATTCACCCGTAAGCACAATTCATGTGGAGGCAATGACGCCGGAGACAAACTGTTCAAGTATTCCGGTAAAATGATCTCGCCAATGTTGTCATCACCACAGTTTTCAATACTGTTTACACTCGTATAGATTTTTTCAGTCGATTCGTCTAATAATTTTATTACTTCTTTGTTTATTTCTTCAACATCCGCATTTCTTGCAGAAAGTATAGCGCACTCTGCTGCTTGCTCATAGCGTTTTTTTTTCATATGGTCACCGTATATTCTCTCAACTATGCTCATGTCGTCATTGATTATACAATCCGCTGGAAATTGCACGTAATCATTTGCATCGTTCAACGTTCCATTCCCAAGGTTCAAGAGAAATGCTGAAAATTCTATTTCTTGCGGCAATACGCGCATGTTTTTCGTCAAGGAGATCATTCGAAAGTGTGTCCACAGTGAGCTGAATTTCATAGACAAGTTGACAGTTTCACTGCGCGTTCCGCGTATTTTGACCGGAAGCAGTTGTCTGAAATCTCCACCCAAAAGTATAATTTTTCCACCAAATGGCACATCTTTCTCCATGATGTCACGCAATAATCTATCCATGATCTCCAAGGCATATCGCGGTGCCATTGGAGCTTCGTCCCAAATAAAAATATCTACTTTTTTCAGAAATTCGCCGTCTCTAGACTGTACCTTAATGTTAGAAGTTGAATCGGCGTACAGGGGTACAGGTAATCCCAGTGTTTTATGAACTGTTTTCCCTTGAGGCAATAGAATCGCAGCGATTCCTGTAAACGCCATGGTGGCTACTTTTTTTTTCTTAGCTTTAAGCAAGTGCCAAAGAGTCGTGTATACAAAAGTTTTGCCTGATCCACCTGGACCATCAATGTAAAAGCATCTAACTCTATCATCGGTATTATTAGTTTCCAATTCGTTTAAAATCGTATCTACTATTTGCTTTTGTTGTTCATTCAGTTTTTTGTATTTTTCTTGGCCGATTATTGAATAATCTTCATGATCTTCGTCCTCGTCAGTTTCAATTATATCATATATTTGCTCCATTTGAGGGAAATCAGATAGACTTTGGCCTTCAGAACAAAGCATACGACTTATAGCAGCGTACGCTTTTTGTCGTCCACGTTCTTGTCCCAAGTGTCGTGCATAATCTTCGGACATGTCATCTTTGAATTCATCCCACAAATCTCGTGGATTTGCCGGATGACAGTGAATTAAAAAACGAACGAACAATCTTCGTAGTCGTTGTGGCATCATCCACGTAGTAGCCTCATCCATTGTTCGTCTCCACTCTTCGTCATCCTCTATTAAACCTAATGCTAAGCAGGTTTCAACATACGTTTGTTTCAAATCACCATCTACAGTTTTCAAGTTATGGAAACTTGTAGCACCTTTGACCGATAATAATAACAATCTCAAGTGAAATAGTTCAACTTGAGAAGGACTAATGGAATACATTCGCCCGATACAATTGAAATGTGATTTTCGTGGTTCCCATCGGTGTATGATTTGATTATTGATCTTGTATTTTCTAAACGTATAATGGCATGGAATTTCGGTATAATAATATTGCCTAGCTGTTTCATCTCTTAGGTTCAAAGCAAAGTAATCGATTAACATATCCGTTCTTTGCACAGCTGACCTCAATAATTCTTCGTGATCAATGGTAGAACTATTTTCATTCGAAAACGTAATATTTTGTTCGTTCGGTAAGTGCACCGGCAAACGTATAACCGCGTGGCTTTTATCCTGCAAACTTTTTCCAAAAATTCGCCAAGCGGCTTCTACCGGCCCCACATAGCGAGCTTCTATGAAATCCTGTATTTCGTCATGATTAATTGTTGAATTCTCATTCGTGTTTTCTCCTATTGTAATCGAAGCCGCGTCGTGACCTTTATAAACGTATTTATACAAATATTTCACTGATTTGGTACTTGAAACGACTTCGACATTAATATGACAGTTGAATATCCGTAGTAAGACAGGAGAATAAGGGACAACGTGTCGATTATTGACCATATAATTGCCTGGCCTTTCGTAAGTGTTACCGGTATTTCTTCTTCGGTAAGACGGATAATTATCCGCATCCATCGTTGTCTCTTCGCGAAATTGCTTGGGATAGTGCTTGGAGCATTTACCGTCTTTGAAACACCAGTCTCCACACGGTCCGTGTATCATGTTTTTCATCACAATATTATGCAAAATTGGCTTTTGGTCAGGGTCTGGAATCTCTGCGGAGATATACCTATTAATCATTTCCGGAGTTTTGATCTTATCTTCTGTTTTTAGTGTTACCAGCATGTGAATATGGGGCAAGCCACGTTTTTGAAATTCTATCACATACACATATGCCGCAACTTCGCCAAAAAAGCTTTGCCGAACAATCAAATCTATCAAATAATCTTTCTTTACATCGAAGACGCGAGCACAGATATCTGGTCTATCCGCTGGTTGTTGGCCGTCTAGTACATTTTCCTTGATTTCTTTCCATTTTGGACTGCACGTCATCGTTATGAATAAATCTGGTTTTCCATACCTGCGAACAATTGCCATTGAATCTTGATACATTTGCATCATGTTTCGAGGTGAACTGCTGAATGTGGATGGTAGAATGATCATTTTTCCGACTCTTGCATTTTCGTTATGGGCTCTCTCTTCCAGATAATCAATCAACCCTTGATAAGATTCTGATCGTAATTCTTTCTGATGGTTTCGACAGTATTCTATTCTATCCTTTTCGATTTTTACATAACTATCCACTAACCACTGTTGAAACAATCTTCTGCCCAATAAGAACACGTTACTTTCATTAGATCGTATAGCTATTCTATATTTTACGTATGCTGCTCGACTCAAATTCTTTCTTGGTTCATTTGTACGTCTCAATCTCCTACTCCAGCCTGGATCGCCGAAAGGGAAAAATAACGGATAAACCCAAGGTTCTACATTTTCGTCCATAGTACTGACGTTTTTTAAAATTTTTGTGTTTCTGTCACGAATCGTTACATAAGTTTCTGGAATTTCTCCTTTCGCAGTAGTGGAAAAGACAGCTGCGACCTCGTTACACTTTTGAAAATTATAACGGTGACGATCGAAACCATTTCGTGGCAGAAACATTAATTGTAATTCCGGCAACACTTCTGAAGACTCAGTCATTAGTTCTTGTTGATTTTGTATTTCTTCTTCCATCATTACAAATGCCGCAGCAAATTCATTGTTTTCGCGTATTATACGTTCAAGGATTTGCAATAATTCTCGATCCAGTTCTGAATTTCTATGTAAACGGTGTTCTGTGGCCTCATCCGGATCAACAATAAATAATTGTCCATAAGCTGGTCTTTCATTCGCTGCAGGATGCACTGCTGTATTTATCTGATAATAAATCTGTCCTTGAATTTTAAAACAATATGGTCCAGGTCGTCTCGCATTAAAATTGACTAAATTCGCATTAAATGAAGCGAATGAAAGTGAGCTGTTATAACTCCGAATCCGTTCAAAAAATCTGCGGGACTTGTCATGGACGTTGTTGAACAAACAAAGCAATTCTTCCGGTGGATTTCGCAAATTCGGAACGATTCCCTCTCCGTGGGAACAGCAATCATTAAATGAACTTTTATTTGCCACTTTTTCAGCTCTAAAATGTTTTGCACCGCACTGACTGCAAGATATATCCATAAGACCGATATAATGCTCGTTAATATTTTCCTCGCAGTTTAGAATGCTTGAAAAATTTACGTCATTGTATGACCGTTGTCGAGCTCGGCTCCGTCGCCTATCTTTCATACGATTAATACTTCTATCATCAGATGCGATTTCTTGGTTACATATTTCTCTGTTTGCTCCAGTAGGAAAAGGTGTTGAATCACTGTTGTCATCCACCGTCGGTGGAGTTATTTCTTGTTGATTAATAATAACGGTTTTTTCAAATGAATTCACATTCAAAGAGATAGTCAATTCTTGCTCCAACTTTAAAATACGATTTCTAGGAGCCCTGTTGACGACAAAATTTACGTCATCATATGACCGTTGCCGAGCTTGGATTCGTCGCCTATCTTTCGTATGATCAATGCTTTCATCATGAGACGTGATACCTTCATGGTTACATATTTCTCTATTTGCTCCGGTAGGAAGAGGTGTTGAATCACTGTTGTCATCCACCGCCTGTGAAGTTATTTCTTTTTGATTGAGAATAACTGTTTGTTCAAGTGAATTCACATTCGTAGAGATTGTTAATTCTTGCTCCAAGTACAAAATACGATTTCTAGTAGCCCTGTTGACATCCAAGGTAACATTAACCGGCGTTATAGTGTATTGGTTCTCTGCTGCATCGATTACGTGAGGAATATTGTTTATCAACATGGACAACATACAAGACATGGATACGAATTTCACGAAACAGGCAGTGCCAGAGGAGGATGTTCTACCTTGAGAATCCCTTGAATGAGAATCGAATATCCAAAAGTGGCCTTCATATTGCCCGATGGCTATTGAAATTCCATTGCACGTTAAAATTCCTGAATTGAATGAATTGAAAAATTGAGACAATCCATTTTGTATGTTCGGGCAGCCAATTTCACTGTTATCGATGTATAAATGGCCGTAAATCACTTGTCCGAGTGTGAAATGACAATTCATTGATAATATTTCTAAATTATTCTGTAAGTCATCAACCGCTAAATAATTCCGGTAGATTTCATTCTCGTGCACAGATCTACGTCTAGCCATGCTTTCAACGTACAACTGATCACCGTAAGTCAATATTAAATCGATAATGTCAGAATTCCATAAGCTAACGGAGCGGATAACCGACATAGCTATTGATACCGCTGCATTGGCGGTACATTGTTTCCCCCTGCTGAATGAAGAGAATCTGTCATCATTTTGGTGAAATGTACCTCGGATAAGAGTTTGCGTTTGGATTTCATGTTGTGTTTATAATGACACAAAAGATCCAATCTGTGTTTCTAATGTGGTCTCATTTAGGCGACGGCGATTATTTGTAGTATTTCTTTCTTTACGAAGACGTCGAAATTCAGTCTCCTCTTCGGGAGTACGATAAATTTTTCTTCGTCCCATTCCAGATATTTATCCAATATTATTATAATTGATTTTTGTCTAAACTAAATATTTGTCACTAAGTGCTACCAAACTGTATAGATATACTATAATAAGTATATATAATTATTCATCTCCGCTATGATGGGAGTCGAAAAGATCCGACGTTCACTCTATGAACTTGATCTTTGGTGTATATATTGGTCACAATATTGTGGTGGATAATTTTTTCTGACACCGGTTCGTATTTGTGTATATTGGTCACAATATAAGGGTATTTCTATTTGTTGTCAGCGTTCATAATGTTTTGCATTATTTTTATCATTGTTGTGAATAATTTTGTTGCTTTTGTAGGTAATAAATTTAGTGCGGTCACGCACCAAATTCCTGTTTTTCCTGCTGAATCTAGCCTCAATAGTGTTTGAAATAAATGAAGAACAAAAAACTTATCAAAGGAATCCTCTTTCGGCTCGTGATCGGAGTTCGAAGTGCTTGATCTGTTTATCTGATATATGGTCTGAAAAATAAATTACAAATATCACAGTTACAAGTTGATACAATACAATAAATAAGTACCTCATGGGAATTGCAAGGCAACTGATACTTACTGATTGATTACTCGATTAATGTAGAAAATTCAGTATGACGATAGACTGGTGTGATCGTGTCAACTTCGCTTTAAAATATAGCCATAGTCAACGTGAAGGAATGAAAACACGTACTTGTGATCGTAAGTAAACGTCAAAACGTAGGTCGAAATTACAGCAAATATTCAACCTGTAAATAATAGTATACTTGCATTAAATGAAGAAACTGACAGTGAAAATAAGGATAAATAGAAAGATTTCGTCATTCAATTACTGCGTATGTTAATTGAGTTTCCGGGTTCGAAGTGTTTCTCTCCACAACAACTACAATTTCTGTATCATTCTATCGTTGATTCCTTTACAAATATTCGAGTAAAAAAGCGTTACTTACGTTTTGAACACTCGGTGTACAGTTTTGAAAGTCGTGCAGAACAGCTTTACACATGAGCTCGCGAAGTTCTTAGTAATTGTAATTATGGAGTTCGGCTCAATGGAAGATGAAGAAAACGATTGGCACCTTCAATTACTTCCACAGTTTGGCAACGAAGCGGTAAGTTAAATAATTAGACGCCCTAATTCTGATCGCTTTTTCAAATAATACGTCATTAGTATCAGGTGAAGAAAAATAGCAGAATAACGATTGTCTAATGTTGATATAGCTATTGGATAACGTCAGGTTGCTGCAATGGACGTTTGTTGGAGCTTCAAGGACCGGTCAACGGCCATTAGATGTCGAAAGTCGGCTGCCTTCATGTGTGACAAATTTTTCAAATCAATCGAATGACATGAATTTGCTGCGGATATTACCATGACCGCTGATGAACCGATATTCAATTTATTGATCAACAGAAAACAAATAAAAGGTTCCGTTGTCATTAGAAAATTGAAAACAAAATAGCACTTGCGTCGCTATTGACGATAAATCAATCATTTCTTATCGCAACACAAATTTGAGCGGATTATTGAAAACTCTGAATTTTTTCAAAAATATACTTAACAGCAAATGGCGAGCAAAGTTCCAGCATTGACGAGATCTGAGGTTCTGGAAGAAGTTCAGCATGACGATAACACGCTGTAAGTTCTAAATATATCATTTATGATCTCAATTTTTCAATTTTTATTTTTCGGTGAGTTTCCCTGAGTGAATTTTGTGCTCTGAATTTCGTGCGTGTTGCATTTGTATTAAATTTGTTTTCGATTAAATTAAATCTTAATTAATCTTAGTTGTCGTGGCCTCGATTTTTCCTTCCTCCCTACGCTTGGCTGTGCAAAACGGGTAGCCATACATTTTTTGCTAATGCAGAAAAAATATATGTAAGGTAGACCGGAAATGGTGCACTGAAAAAAAAGTATAGCGTGTCGAGCGAAACAAAGTTATGCTGAGAGCAGTCCGTTACTGTAAGAATACGTATCGCTACAGGAGCAAAATGTATCGCTACATCAGCCGTATCATTCAAGTATACAAACGTCTGCTTCTGTAGGTATACTTTCAGCTGGTAGGAGCTAATGTTTTGTACGCTGCAGTAGCAATGCTTGGTATAGCTGTAGCAGCGATACCGTCTACCTAGACGAGCGCGACGTACAGCTAACTGCGCAGGACTTCTCGCTGTGCGCGCGAGAATTCGCAGGAGATCATTCGCTCAATAAAGGTTGAGCGTCGAGTGTTTATCAAGTGGTTTCAAGTTTCAACGAGTATGCGATGGATTCGTGGGTGAAGAATAAATTAAAGGAATGGGGCTTCGCAAGATTCGAAAATGCGTTTGCAGGTAAGTTGTATGCAACTTGTTATTCTAACTTGCACGCAAACTGTTTGTGAATTCTAACCTCACTTTTGTTGCATAACCTCACTAATGTGTTTGACGTTTCAATTTTGTTGACCTGTTCTTTTCATTATAGAACAAGAAGTGGATTGCACGGCATTTAAATGTTTAACAGACCATGCTATTAGAGAAATGCTTCCTAAAGCTGGCCCTCAATCAAAATTCCTTAGCCTTTGGAATGCCGAATTTGGCAAATCGTGTTCCGAGAAGTCTGACGGGAGCGTACGTGATAAAATTTGTTGTTGTTTATTATCAATTCAAATTCTGTGGATCTCTCAAAAATATTAAATAATAAATCCTATCGACCTGAAAAAATAATCGTTTATAGGTTTCCGACCGATCGCTAAATAAATCTAATATGGCATGGGCATTTGACAAATCGATTGATGATGTTCAAATCCTTGATTTTTCCGAAGGTATGAAATTAATTTCTTCAACGGTCTGACACCTTAATTTCATAATCTGTCATGATTTGATTTCTGTAACAATCGTTTTCACTACTACTTTCTACTTTGATTTGCAATTTTCGACTAATTACCTTATTGGCCTGAACTAGGATTCCCTGTACCGAACGAAAACCTGCATCCATCCGAAACAGGAATTTGCGCTATCTCGCAATCAGTTCCCGATAATCCTGGTCCCTCAGATACCAACAAAAATAAATTTTGGCGCATCGACACAGCAGACATTGCATTGCGGCCGTGTAATCCCATCACTGATTTGATAGAGACTCTGCGAGAATCGGTGGAAGGAATAGCTATAATGCATTATTATAAACAACATAGAGACTTGTTGGAAGAACACCGGAATTACTTAGTTGAAATAGTAATCTCAGTAGAGATGAGGAGCAGCTTTCGCGTAAGCAGCATGTCCTAACTTTATGTTAGAGCCAAATTTATTTAATGTTTCGTTTTGCATGACTTTTACACAACTAACAACACGATTTTCCAAAAGCTCAGTCAGTTGGTTTGGCAGTTATCTCAATACCTGTTTTGTTACATGATGAAGAGATTGAATAAAATTTTGAATTTATTTCAAGTATAACACCAGCGCGATTCGAACAACTATCATGTCTCATATGCGAGATATTTCCCACTGAAGAAAAGGCGGCCTATTACGTACCATACCGGTACGACAGTGTTACTAAAACGAAGATCTGCGCCAAAGGGAAATTAATCAATCGACATGCCCATCGTCGCTCATACTTAATATTATCTGGAGCTACTGAAATCCTGAGAGGAACGAAGAGAAAAAGTTTGGATCAGCCTGCAGCTGTTCGTTTGGCTTTCCGAAAGGACTTTGAGAATGATGGTAATTGACTTTAGATATTAATATTTGGAAGAAAATCATAATACAGGGAAATAGACAGTCAAAGGCATGACACATCCTTCAGAAAATAGTAATATTCGATGGAAATACATACACAGCTAACCTTTCGCATAACCTGTTATGCAGTCCTGTGAAGAGGTTCTGGGAAAAGTTATCTGCGTCCCAATTTTTGTTGGAAAAGGGTAAAATTAATTGTCCGAAAATATACTACTGTGATCTAGGTACCTATACTTTCTAGAACTGATATGATGTTGGATGAACAATAACGTTGGAGTGTAAATTTACTTTGTGGCTACTTTTTGCTAACTTACCTTGACTAGTTTCTTCATAAATAATATGCTTCGAAATTTTGGTTTATAGACTGTTCTGCGGAAGATTATAAAAGAAAAATCGAATGGCTGAAAAATTCGATAGATCCCTGGGCGACAGTAGAAAAGTATTGGGCAGATACGTCTAGAAGAAGACTCAAAGAACTCAACGATACAAAAAATTGTTCGAGCGAGACATATCTGAGTGATTTTCCTTCGTTGAGACATCCCATTACTGGCACTGCCTTGGTATGCACATGAGAGTCATTCCCATATATAACCAAGATTTTTCAATCATTCATCTTGAATGTCATTGACGTTATTATTTAGATTGACATTGACTTCGCTCAAACATATCCGGACAAGACAAATCTCCTACTCACCGAATACGCAGCGTTTGAACAAGAGATTTTGACCTGTTGCAAAACAAAAAAAAAAACGGCTGGACAGCAGTGTGAAAAGTCTGTTACAGACCATTGAAGCAACGACAGGAAACACTGAGATAGATGCAGGGCGATCACAAGGTAGACGACGATGCACAGTTTTTAATTCGTCATCGAAGCTTATACCATTGTAACAATTTACTATTTGTTCATGTTTTTACGTATATAGATTTGAACAGCGCTGCAGTATTCCTGTTACTGCCACTGTTATTACCACTACCAGCACCAGTGAAGACACTGAATGCTGTCCGTCGTCCGAGCAGGGTGGAGGTACAATGCGAGTTTTTGCTCCATGTGAAGGTATGCAACTCACCTATTCTATATCTATTCGTTGTTCTGGTAGTGACAAATGATTTCACTCTATTTTTTTACTTTCAGAGTATTGCAGAGCTGGAAGCCGAACTGTCTGCTCGGAGATCGAGAACCGTGGCACGTGGCGAGCGTGATCAGCCACTGGCTGTCATTGTTGGAAAAACACTGGAAGATATCGAGGAGTGTTATGTTTGTATCAATGATTTGAGATACCAGGTTGCTTCAGTTCTAAGAGCTATCGACGTGACTTTTAAAAGTTTCTATGCGCTGCAATTGGACTACCCGAAGGACGCTGTATATCCGTGGATGGTTCTTCAGAGTCGAATTTACGCGATTTGTGGGGAAACAGACAGAATAATACCATCTGTTTCAAAATTCATTGGAGAGCTTCGACAAATTAGTCGTCTCGAAAGTAATCGCACGTAATAACGATTCAAAATGCCACTCTGTTTCTTGTGTCCACGCAACTTCGCGCTCAATCAGTTAGAGGAACACTTGAAATTAGTTCACAATCACACAGACGGCCAGAAATATAGGTGCAGCGAAGCCTCATGCTGCCGTATGTATACTACATTTCATTCATTCAGAGGTCATTGGCTCACAAGTCACGCCGATATAAATCCCACAGAAATTAATGTAGTCCCCAGTGCATCTCGTTTCACCCTTACCGTACCAGCTGTTCCAGCAGATGCTACACGTCCTAGTTCATCAACACATAATGAAAAAGACCGCGAAACTCTGAATGCTAGCTATTCGAGTAAATGTGTTCCTAACTTCAAATCAAAGCCCGATGTAATACAAATAGTGAAAGTTCGAAAGGAGTTAGAAGAGACTGTACTTGATGAATGCTCGAAAATTAACAGCACCTTGTGTTCACAGGCTCAAAGTCAACTCTTTTTCGAATCGACTCAGACAATAGTAAACTCAGGACTCGATACTATCGGAGAAGAACTGAACAACAAATATAAAAGTGACCCTAAAGCCACCGAAGTATTGAAAGATGTTAACGCTATGTTTGAGACGTTTAAGACAGCGTTAAGAGAATTTAATACAAAGCATAAACGCTCCAAAACACTCAAAAAGCAAAGGGATTTCTTAGAGCCGGTTGAATTTGTAATTGGTGAGAGGTCCGGAAAAATCAAACGCAGTCATGATGGTCAGGTTAAAACAATATCCAATTTTGCCACCGGAATATTATTTCCTCTGAGAGAAATGCTGAGAAAAATTTTTGAAATACCGAGAGTGTATGATCTCGTCACTTCATATAAAAAAAAATTAGAAAACGAGACGAACGTGATTTCAAATTTTGTGCAGAGTAATTTGTGGAAACGTTTAGTAGGGGATCTTCCGAACAAGTCAAAACAAATACTACCACTTTTTCTCTTCTTTGACGATTACGAAACTGGTAATGCTCTAGGTAGCCATGCAGGAACGAATAAATTAGGTGGCGTGTATATTTCACTGCCTTTTTTCCCACCAGAGTATCAGTCCTCTCTTTCATCCATACTGCATGCTCTACTCTTTTACTCGAAGGATAGAGAGGAATTCGGAAATTTTGCAGTTTTTCGTACATTACTCGATGAATTAAAGTTTCTCGAATCAGAAGGAATTGAATTAAATTTACCGCAAGGTAAGACTACAGTTTTCTTCAAGTTGGGACTGGTTATCGGGGACAACTTAGGGCTCCATTCGTTGTTGGGCTTCAATGAATCTTTCAATGCAAACTACGCATGTCGTTTTTGCAAAATGGATAAAGTTCAAAGATCTCTTGCCACTGTGGAAGATAAAACATTTTGTCGAACAGTGAAATCCTATTCAACAGACCTTCAGTTGCAAGATCCTAGCCGTACAGGGATCAAGGCCGATTGTATTTTTCACTGTCTACCTAATTTCCATGTGACTCGAAACAGGTCCGTTGATATCATGCATGATATTCTTGAAGGTGTTTGCATCTTTGATATAGTTGCGATACTTAAATATTATATATATGAAGCGAAGTTATTCACCCTTGAGCAACTGAACTCATACATGCAGAATTACAAGTATGGCACTAGCAGTAATATCCCAACTCCAATCATGGCTAAACATCTAAAAAACGAGACCTTACGTATGTCAGCAGCAGAAATGTCCAATTTCTTTTTACATTTAGGGATTCTAGTAGGTCACCTGATACCCCGAAATGATCCAGTGTGGCAAGTATATCTGATTTTGCGACAGATTTTTGCACTGGTAACTTCGACATCTGTCCAAGTGGGATGTAGTGAACTGTTGAGCTCCCTGGTGAAAGAGCATCATCGATTGGCTCGAAACGTTTTACATAGAAAGTTGAAGCCAAAAGATCATCTTCTACTGCATTATGGCAGTGTCATGGCTGATTGTGGGCCATTGATTCACCTGTGGGGCATGCGCTTTGAAGCGAAACATAAGGAATCTAAAGATATTTCAGCATCATCGAACTCTAAGACAAATGTCTGTAAAAGTATCGCTGATAAACTACAATGGAAACTATCACATCGGTTGCACACTAACGAGATATATACTCTATCTGAGAAATGTGGACCTTTGCAGCCTCATATTTTGAAAGATCTGCCAATCAGCTTCACAAGGAATTCGTTCAATGATATGAATTTATTAGGCTCAACTGTAGAAACTACAATGTGGATTGAACGAAATGGGAGTCTGTATAAGTCTGGCATGGTTCTTTGCCTCACTGAAAATGAGAATCACCTTCAATTTGGTGTGATAAAATACATTTTCATTCATAACAATGTGGTATATTTCGTCACCCAAGGTTTGAGTACGATTTTTAACGATCATATATACGCCTATGAAGTTTTCGGTGCATGTGGCACATGCAGTGTACTAGCTTACAATAACTTGTTTTTTTCTCGTCCTTTAAGTTTGACGACGAATCGTGAGAAAGAGTTTATTGTAATGAAATCTCAATTATAATTTACTATTTCCGGAACGGACACGGTTAATATCGTGACATAATTTTTAGATTTAACTCCCTCATTATAATTTCTAGTTGTAAGTATTGTGATGCTGACGTAGCTATCACTTTGCATGAACTTTTGATGAAAAAAAAACAAATAAAAAATAGCCATATGTTTCATTGAATGTAAACCTAATTTATAATCTACATTTGTCAGTATGAATCGCGAATGAACTATTTCAAACAGTAAATATGAGAAACCGTGACATAATTTTTAGATTTAACTCCCTCATTATAATTTCTAGTTGTAAGTATTGTGGTGCTGACGTAGCTATCACTTTGCATGAACTTTTGATGAAAAAAAAACAAATAAAAAATAGCCATATGTTTCATTGAATATAAACCTAATTTATAATCTACATTTGTCAGTATGAATCGCGAATGAACTATTTCAAACAGTAAATATGAGAAAAATTGAAGATTCCTTAGTTTTATTTTGTGAATGAAATATCCTGCTGTTTCCCTGATTTCTTCCAAATAACCTGCCTTAAAACATGCGTCTATTATTTTTAACTCACGGATAAATATATACATATACATACTACAGTACGTAGTCGTATGCATATCTTATTAAACCTTTATATTATTCGAACCGTGACACATTAGTATACATATGCAGTCGCGATGCTATATAACCTCTCGCAAACTCTCGCGAAAGAAAATAAAAATAAAAGTAGAGGCAACAATGTTTTCTCGTTTCATTCGAAATTATCAACGCCGAAACGATTCAATTTGACAATATAATGTGGAAGGATATCGTATTTCTATGAGATTCGCGGATGAGCGCCCATACAATCTTAATACGCTATACACTGGTATTGCTGTAGAAGCTATTCCGCGTTCAGCTCCTACAGCGATACCGTATTCTTCGGATAGCTGAACTACGTCAGGCAGAGTTGTTCCGCTCGTACAGCTGAATAGTGGTTCGGGTATCGGAAGAAAACCGATTATAGCTCAGGCAGCCAGACTTCTTGCTATCGGAGCACAACTTTTTTTTCAGTGTGTAGTTTAGCTCAAAGTGGAGTAAAATTTTTTTCTGTTCAAATCATTATTACCCGTTCCATTAAAAATCTGTTCTCACAGAACTTCTTTTCTGTTCAATTCATAATAGATGTACATAAAAGTGAAAATTTACCTCAATTTTCAGGCATATCGTAGGATATGTGGACGCGGTCATGGGGCAACAGACGGTTGGCCGAAAACGAAGTTTCAGCCTATTTAAATTCACTATTACCAACGGTGATCTAAAAGTTAAAGTTTTGCTGCGGGAGGACCAGATACCTGTCTTCGCTCAGCTCGTAAAATATAATGAGGTAAAAAAAAAAAAAGTATTGGCTCTTAAACACCTTACACACCCTTCCTTCAATTTCTCATCATTTCTTTCAGATAATGGAATTTGTCAATATTAAAGCTGTTGCGGTTGACCAGAGATACCACAAGATCGAGCCGGGCTTCGTTGACTACGACTTGTCGATTCAAAGGGCAACACAGGTCATCTGCCATGGGCCTTTAAACGTTGCGGATAGACCGGCTCCGAAATCGCCCGAAAAAATCAGCATCAAACACGCTGCAGCGTATCAGGGCATCAAAAGTAAGATTCAGATTGAATACGTAAATAAGAATATGGCATAATTTACCAAGCATCAGTTCTTTCAAAAGAATTATTCCCATCATAATCGTCTCAAAAACGAAAGGCTTTTATTCCATTACAACATTTAATTCTTGTGAAGCTGTTTCGTGATAGAAAAAACTTTCGTATACCGGCCGACTGTCACGATTAAACATATTACAAAATCAATCAATATCGTATGTAGCTGTTGAAGGATACTTGTGCGTGCCGTTCGTAAGAATAACTGCAGGGCAGGGGACCTGTAGTTTTGGGAGCGGTGCGGTGTCTGATGGGTCGTTCAAACTGAGGCTGCAAGTGGCGAACCATATAGAAATACCGGCCCTCGTTCCTGGCGCCCATGTCTCAATCACTGGGTTGATTAAGAAAAATGATACATGTAAATATGAAAACCTATGTCTATGTCTATCGGTCGGTTCATCTATAATTTCGATGTTTTCTGATGTAGTAAATAATTTGTTAACAGCTGGATCCGTATTCATGCAATTGGAGCATATGGCGGAGATAAAAATAATCGACGGCAAGATCCTGAACGAAGATCAATTAGCCAACTGCTACAAAAAACCGCTCACTGAGCTTCCCGAACTATCGGAGGATGAGAACATGCCTCAGGATAGGATTGAGAGTGAAACGGACACGATATAAATCAGCCATATTCTCATCATCCTCCTCTGAATCTAAATCAGCAAAACTATTCGCTGGATAATCAGCCACTATTCGCTGAGATCCAGGGATAAGTATACCACTGGAGCAATCACTGAAAACATCGGTGGTATTCTTATTGCTGGATCTCAGCAAATAGTTTCGTTGATTCAGATTAACACCGTTCTTTTGCAACAGGATCAATAATTACAGCCTTCTGACCGTTTTGTTAACATCGGTGGTATTCTTATTGCTGGATCTCAGCAAATAGTTTCGTTGATTCACAAGGGGAAGCTAGATGCGAGGGGTGACCGATTCGGAACATCTTTCGCCCACATGTAGGGTGCACCTAGGGGTGTACCAGGTCCAAGTAATATGGCGCGCTTCTCAGCCGTTTTCGAGATAGAAAAAATCGAGAATTTTCGAGCAGTCATATACTATTTGCGTACGACCGAGTACCACGAGCGCGTAGCGTAGTCAGCAACGTCTCCGCTTCGTAAACGCTGGATCGCCGGATCGAATCCCGGTGTCGACACTTTTTTTTTCTTTTTTTTTTCAAATATTTCATTTCTACGGCAGCTGCTATGCGAATAACTTATTATCTTTTCTCTTATTCTATTCCATTCCAGTGCGCTCGATGCCGAAATAATTATTGCTTTCCGTGTTTCTACGATAAGTACCACCCTAGTTCTTGCACTATTGATAATGAATGAAACGCCAATAAAAAGTTTGATTTTTCTTTGGTAACACATGGATTTATTCGTCACGATTCTTTGCCTACCTTCCACCTCAATACCAGCACCTCGTTATTCCTTATTCCTACATAATAATCCACAATAAAAAAAATATATACATTAATTCATCGAAATAATAAGTTATTCGCATAGCAGCTGCCGTAGAAATGAAATATTTGAAAAAAAAAAGAAAAAAAAAGTGTCGACACCGGGATTCGATCCGGCGATCCAGCGTTTACGAAGCGGAGACGTTGCTGACTACGCTACGCGCTCGTGGTACTCGGTCGTACGCAAATAGTATATGACTGCTCGAAAATTCTCGATTTTTTCTATCTCGAAAACGGCTGAGAAGCGCGCCATATTACTTGGACCTGGTACACCCCTAGGTGCACCCTACATGTGGGCGAAAGATGTTCCGAATCGGTCACCCCTCGCATCTAGCTTCCCCTTGTCAGATTTACACCGTTCTTTTGCAACAGGATCAATAATTATACAGCCGTCTGACCGTTTTGTTTGGTTTCCGTTCCTTTGCAACAGGATCAATAATTACGATAGCATAACTTGTTCAGTTTTAATTCATAAGCTTTTCGCCGTTTTTTACGTAAAATACTCCATGTTCTTTAAAGTGCAAAAATAAATTATTTGAAAATACACACATTTTTCTTCTGCCTACAAATGTTGAATTAGTGTCAATTATCCCAACAGTAGTTCTGACAGCTGGCAGTAATTTACGCCGTCAGTTAGATCAAGATCTGGTATCTGGTTAGGTCAGATTAGATTCTCTGCGGTTTCATCGTCATCGTCGCAGTTTTGAAATTTTCATAATTAATTCATTCGAATAAATTTCTGCTTTATGGTTAATGTTATCCTTTGAAGTTGCATCGCCCGAGTTCGGACAGTTCCCACTCGCGCAGCTTCGGAGAGTTCCGACTCGCGCAGCCAATCGCAGCGCGAATAAAGCGGTGATATCGAACCCGCGCGAATATTCGACCATCGGCCGCGTTCGGGTGTGACACCAACTTTTTACTACAGGCACAATCGCAGCGCGAATAAAGCGGTGATATCGAACCCGCGCGAATATTCGACCATCGGCCGCGTTCGGGTGTGACACCAACTTTTTACTACAGGGACTAGCATTGCACGCGCGCGCTTCGCGCGCGCCTCATTTCACCTCAATTACCCTATTTTACACATTTCCTTATTTACTGTGTTCAGCTAACTTTGAAGTCTGACAGTTCTCAATTGACTTCAGACTGTACTTCAGACTCAGTTCTGACAGCTGGCAGTATTTTCGCCATTGGTCAGCTCAGGTTGGGTCAGGTCATGTTAGATTTCTGAGAAGGTAATTTTTTTCATAATTTTATTCAAATTTTCAAATATTTCTCCCTGACGGTTCTAACTCTGACGAATAATACCATCCTGACAAAAGCTCTAACAGTTCTCAGTATCATCCCACTTCAGATTCAGTCCTAACAGCTGGCAGTATTTCACGCCATCAGTTAGGTCAGGTCAGGTTCATATGAGAGGTATCTCCAGCGTCGCAGATTTTACCATCGCAGATTCTATTTCGCATCGCGATTTCTTTCAGATTCATATGAGAGGTTAATCGTCAGCGTCACAGATTTTACCATCGCAGATTCTTTCACCTATTGCTATTCATGTTAGATCAATATGAAAGGTCAATTGTCAGCGTTGCAGATTTTACCATCGCAGATTCTTTTTCCTGTTGCAATTCCCGCAGATTCTTTCTCTAATAGCTATTCCTGTTAGATGCATATGAGAGCACTGTAAACAAGCGGGTTTGGGCTGACTATGAGCCAGCCTTCGAACTTCCCGTTATTTATTTTATTCTCAGCTATTTTGAAATTTGTAAATCTGACCTCAGATTCTTGATCAGCGGTTCAAAAAACCTTCGAGTACAAATTTCCGTAAGATTTCGAATGTTTTTAGTATTTTTCCCAGCAAATCGGACTCGCCATTTTGAATTTCGCTAATCTGACTCCAGATTCGTGATCAGTGACCCAAAAAACCTACGAGTACCAAGTTTCATCCAAATCCAAATGTTTTTAGTTTTTTTGCAGCACATCGAATACGCCAAATGAAAATTTTGCAAAACTGACTTCAGATTCGTGATCAGCGATCAAAAAAACCATATGGTACCAAATTTCACTGAAATCCGTTGATTCGTTCTCAAGATATCGTCATTTTTGTTGCGTTTTTTAGAATTTTGTTATTTGAATACTTCAAAAAGTACTAATCCGATCAAAGCCAAAATCTAATCAGTTCTAAGTTGAGAAAAGCCCCGTCGATTGAGCCCTATCTGATCAAAATCCGCGAACTCGTTCTCGAGATATCGCGCGGACAAAAATGTGGTCACATACACACACACACACATACACACACACATACACACACACACACACCCAGACGTCAAACTGAAAATAGTCGGAGGTGATTCTTTGGACCTCGAAATGTGGAGATTTAGTAAAAACTCGACTTTTCATTTTCGGGGTGATCACAATAACTTCCTTTTTTCTCTGAAAACAGAGAAACGGGAAGTTAAAAATGTTTCTTTTAAACTTCCAACAATGTATTGGAAGTTTTATTCACATACAAAAGTCATAAAATTACTTCACATTTTAGTAAAATTAATTCACAAATACGGTGAATTTACTACACAATATTGTAAAATTCATATATTATTTCGTACTTTTGCGATGACTATATAGTAATATTAAAAATTTGTTCATAAATTCAAAGAAAATGCATAGCAATTCACTTTGCTATACTGAATTTGTAATTTTACAAAACTTTCGTGTAGGTATTGTGTAGTAAATTCACAATCATTTTTTACAGTGAGGTTAATCGTCAGCGTCACAGTTTTTACCATCGCAGATTCTTTTACCTATTGCTATTCATGTTAGATCAATATGAAAGGTCAATTGTCAGCGTTGCAGATTTTACCATCGCAGATTCTTTTCCCTGTTGCAATTCCCGCAGATTCTTTCTCTAATCGCTATTCCTGTTAGATTCATGTGAGAGGTTAATCGTCAGCGTCACAGTTTTTACCATCGCAGATTCTTTTACCTATTGCTATTCATGTTAGATCAATATGAAAGGTCAATTGTCAGCGTTGCAGATTTTACCATCGCAGATTCTTTTCCCTGTTGCAATTCCCGCAGATTCTTTCTCTAATAGCTATTCCTGTTAGATGCATATGAGAGGTTAATCGTCAGCGTCACAGATTTTACCATCGCAGATTATTTTACCTATTGCTATTCATGTTAGATCAATATGAAAGGTCAATTGTCAGCGTTGCAGATTTTACCATCGCAGATTCTTTTCCCTGTTGCAATTCCCGCAGATTATTTCTCTAATCGCTATTCCTGTTAGATTCATGTGAGAGGTTAATCGTCAGCGTCACAGTTTTTACCATCGTAGATTCTTTTACCTATTGCTATTCATGTTAGATCAATATGAAAGGTCAATTGTCAGCGTTGCAGATTTTACCATCGCAGATTCTTTTACCTATTGCTATTCATGTTAGATCAATATGAAAGGTCAATTGTCAGCGTTGCAGATTTTACCATCGCAGATTCTTTTCCCTGTTGCAATTCCCGCAGATTCTTTCTCTAATAGCTATTCCTGTTAGATGCATATGAGAGGTTAATCGTCAGCGTCACAGATTTTACCATCGCAGATTCTTTTACCTATTGCTATTCATGTTAGATCAATATGAAAGGTCAATTGTCAGCGTTGCAGATTTTACCATCGCAGATTCTTTTCCCTGTTGCAATTTCCGCAGATTCTTCCTCTAATAGCTATTCCTGTTAGATTCATGTGAGAGGTTAATCGTCAGCGTCACAGTTTTTACCATCGCAGATTCTTTTACCTATTGCTATTCATGTTAGATCAATATGAAAGGTCAATTGTCAGCGTTGCAGATTTTACCATCGCAGATTCTTTTCCCTGTTGCAATTCCCGCAGATTCTTCCTCTAATAGCTATTCCTGTTAGATGCATATGAGAGGTTAATCGTCAGCGTCACAGATTTTACCATCGCAGATTCTTTTACCTATTGCTATTCATGTTAGATCAATATGAAAGGTCAATTGTCAGCGTTGCAGATTTTACCATCGCAGATTCTTTTCCCTGTTGCAATTCCCGCAGATTCTTTCTCTAGTCGCTATTCCTGTTAGATTCATGTGAGAGGTTAATCGTCAGCGTCACAGTTTTTACCATCGCAGATTCTTTTACCTATTGCTATTCATGTTAGATCAATATGAAAGGTCAATTGTCAGCGTTGCAGATTTTACCATCGCAGATTCTTTTCCCTGGTGCAATTCCCGCAGATTCTTTCTCTAATCGCTATTCCTGTTAGATTCATGTGAGAGGTTAATCGTCAGCGTCACAGTTTTTACCATCGCAGATTCTTTTACCTATTGCTATTCATGTTAGATCAATATGAAAGGTCAATTGTCAGCGATCGCGAACTATATCAGGTTCTGTTTCATATCGCGATTCCTGTTGGATTGATATGAGAGGTTAATCGTCAGCGTTGCAGATTTTACCGTCGCAGGTTTTTTTCCTATGTTGACCGTCAGCGTCGTAGTTTTGACCATCACAGGTTCTTTTTCCTATTGCAATTCCTGTTAGATTTATATGAGAGGTTAATCGTCAGCGTCGCAGATTTTGCCATCGCAGATTCTTTTTCACATCGCAATTCCTGTTAGATTCATATGAAAGGTTAATCATCAGTGTCGCAGATTTTACCATCGCAGTTACCATGGCAGATTCTTTCTCGCATCGCAATTCCTGTT